>SNQN01000939.1:72647-113608 GCA_008642245.1 Bassia scoparia
TCCTCCTTTCTTTTTTTCTTTTGTCATTTTTTTTTTCAATTCTCATTCCTCTCTTTTTCTCTTTTTTCATATTTCATCTTTTTTTTTTCTTTTTTTCTCTTCATTTTTTTTTTTTTTTTTTTATTTTTTTTTTCTTTTTCTTCATTTTTGTCTCTTTTTTCTTTTTCTTTTTCTTTCTTTTTTTCCATCTTTTCATTCTTAATTTTTTTTTTCTTTCCTTTTTCTTTTTCATTTTTCATTCTTTTTTTCTTCTTTTTTTTCTCTTTTTCTTTTCTTTTCTTCCTTTATTTCTTTTTCTCTTCATTTTTCTTTTTGTTTTTTCTTTTTTTCATTTTTTTTTTTTTTTTTTTTTTTTTTTTTCATTCATCTAACAATTTTCTTTCTCTTTTGTCTTTTCCTCATTTTTTTTTTTTTTTTTTCTCATTTTTTCTCATCTTTATCTTCTTATTCTTTTTTCCTTTTCTCTCTTTTTTTCTTTTTTTGTCTTTTTCTTTCTTCTTTTTTATTCTCATTTCATTCTTCATTTTTTTTTTTCTTTCTTTTTTTTCCTCTTTTTCTGTTTTTTTTTTCTCATTTCATTTTTTTTTCTCTTTCTTTCTTTTCTTTCCACCTTCTTCTTTCTTCTCTCTTTCACTTTTTCCTTTTTTTCATCTTCTTTTTCATTTTTTTTTGTTTTTCTTCTTTCTTTTTTTTTTTTTTTTTTGTTTTTTTTTTTTTTTGTGCCTTCTTTTTTTTTTTTTTTTTTTGTTTTTTCTCTTTTTTCTTTTTACTTCTTTTTTCTTTTGGTTTTTTTTTTCTTTTATATTTTATTTTTTTTTTTTCTTTTTTCTTCTTTTCTCTATTTTTTTTTTTTTTTGTTTTTTTTTATTTTCATTTTTTTTTTTTCTTTTTTTTTTTTCTTTTTTTTTTTCTTTTTTTTTTATTTCTTTTCTATTTTTTTTTTTTTTTGTTTTTTTTTTTTTTTTTTCTTCTTTTATTTTTTTTTTTTTGTTGGTGTGTGGTGTTTTGTATTTTCTTTTTTTTTTCTTCTTTTTTTTTTTTTTCTTTTTTTTGTGTTTTTTTTTTTTGTTTTTTTTTTTTTTTTTCCTCTTTTTTCTTTTTTTCTTTTCTTTTTTTTTTTTTTTTTTTTTTTTTTTTTTTTTTTTTTTTTTTTTTTTTTTTTTTTTTTTTCTTTCTTTCCTTCTTTTCCTTCATTTTTTTGTTTTTTTCTTTTCTTTTTCTTTCCTCTCACGTTTTCGTTTTTTTTTCTCATTCACTTTCTTTCATTTTTTCTTTCATTCTTCTTTGTTCTTTTTCTTTTTTTTTTTTTCTTTCCTTTTTCTTCATTCTTCCTTTTCTTTCCTTCATTTTTTCTCTTTCAATCTCTCATTCTTTTTATTTTTTCTTTTCTTTCTTCTTTTTCTTTCTTTTCTTCATTCTCTTTCTTTTTTTTTTTCTTTTTTTTTTTTTTTTTCCTTTCTTTTTTTTCCTTTCATTCTTTCTTTTTTTCTCTCTCTGTCTTCTTTTTTTCATTTTTCTTTTTTTTTTTTCTTTTTCTTTGTTTCCATTTCTTTCTTTTTCTCTTACATTTTTTCTTTTTTCTCTTTCTTTTTCTCTGCTTTCTTCCTCTTTTTTTTCTTTCTTTTTTTCTTTTCTTTTCTTTCTTTTTCTTTCATCATTTTTTTTTCTCTTTTCTTTTTCATTTCCTCTTTTCTCTTTTTATTTTTCTCTTCATGTTTCTCGTTTTTTTTTTTCTTCATTTATTCTTTTTTTTTCTCCTTCTTTTTCTTGTTCTTTTTTCCTTTTTGTTTTCTTCTTCTTCTTCTTCTGCTTTTTTTCTTCTCTTTTCTTTTTCTCTGTTTTTAATTTTTTTTTTTCTCTTCGTTTTTTCTCTCTCTATTTTGTTTTTTTTTTTTCTTTTCATTCTTTTTTTTTCTTTTCTTTTATCTTTCCTTTTCTCTTCTCTTTTTTGTTTTCCTTTTTTCCTTTCCTTTTTTTCATTTTTTCAATTCTTCTTTATTTTCTTTTATTTTCTTTTTTTTTTTTCTTTCTTTTTTTTTTTTCTCTCTTTCTTTGCCTTCTTTCATCTCTCTTTTTTTTTCTTTCTTTTTTCTCTATTTTTTTTCATTTTTTTTTTATTCTTCTCTGCTTTTCTTTTTCTTTCTTCTTCTTTTTCTCCTTCAACTTGGTCCACTGTAGCTTAGCTTAAGATCACAACAATATGTCTAATAAAAGAGTAAACCGAAACAAGTGACCTTATCTTACATAAAATACTTGAAACCTTAATTATCAATATACTTTATCAGTACATAGCATCATACACCAAACTCCCACTGAAATTATATTACTCCTTACGCCTTAACGACATGACACACATGAAAATGTGCTTCATGAAATACTTTAGTAATAAACCTTTATACGCGATCCACAATAAATGGAGTTTGTAGTATGTGCTTTAAATGCAATCAGTTATTACTCTTCACACTTTTGCACAGCAGCTGAGCCCATGATAAAAATTAAACATAATGCATGTGAATTTCAATGCTGACTTACGTCCACCAAAATCGGAGTCTAATACCACTGTAAGTCCTCTCTATGGATTCTCTTAATGTACTTATTCTTCAGGTGTGTGAGTTTGCTCATTGGAAATTTTCTTTTAGAAGTCCTAAACAGGGGAATTAAATCCTTATCATCCCCGTAAACTTCAACACCTCAAAGGACAAGCAAGTTTGTTCCCAAAAAATTGATCCCACAAGTGAAGACCATAATAAAAAACTATATCCTTATTTATTATTCTTTTCAATATCTTTAGTGAAAAGATGTCACAATGAGCACTTTATATCTTTTCATATATCTACTTCCTTCGGATCACCATGATGGACTCGTTTAAAGGTTCTACTTTCTCCATGTCACAATTTAGAAGATGGTTACACTCAAATGCACAACAAGTCTTTAGGACTGCTCCAACTTAAGTTCCTAAGGCTCATATTTCTTGGATTAACTAGATTGTGAATTGAAATGAACTAAAACAAATCTAAACTGACACTAAACAAATCTAAACTGAAACTGAAATCAATATGTTTAAGCAGAAAGAAATTAATTAGATAACTGAATTGAACGAACGATGGGAGGCTCGAATGGGACAGCTCTTGGGAAAGAAGTGAGAAATCTATAACTTGAACTCGAGACTCTAATAAGCATCGTGTCATGAACTCAATATGATTATGCCATTAATTTTCCTATTTCCATCCCAAATTTTTAGAGAATAAGTCTGTCCTTCTGAGACTCGTTGTTACTYTATTATGCAGGTATATATATCTTGGTTTGTACGATAGTGAAGTTSAAGCTGCAAGGTTTTAACAATCATTTTAATTATATTTAACATCCAAGTTTGTTTTTATTGCAGCTAATTTGAACTCTTTTTATATAAATCAGGGCATATGACAAGGCAGCTTTACAATGTAACGGGAAGGAAGCGGTCACAAACTTTGATCCGACTGTATATGGGGAAGAAGTGATMTCTGAGTCACATGATGAAGGTATTAATAATTCATCATTCTCATGAATTATGTTTGGCTTAACTACCAAGTCATACTTTTCCAAGTAATTTTRGATATTTGATTAAAAGTTAAATTTCTTATCAAGCTTATTATGATACAGGTCCCCAACACACTTTTGATTTGAACTTAGGAATCGGGAACCCCTCTTTCTCTGATAGCCAGCAAATAAGCCACAACGCTGGAAGCTACCCTTTTTTTACAGAGCAAGACAGTAGGTTCAATGACATAACAGCTAAGGCAAGTTATTGGATCGTTTAGGATGTGTCTTTTTTCAAACTATGATAATTTTTTCCTAATGTTAAGAGTGCTGTCAAATGTTGTGTTATATAGAATCAGAACTGGATTCAAGCAGCAGTACCTCCGGCACATCATAATTATGGTCATGCTGGTCAAGCATTCCATTCAGAGCACCAACCTTGGAGAGCTGCTAATCCCATATTCTTCCCTGCCTACCAGGTACTACGGTGATGCACGATTGATTTCAATCAAGAGAATTTAGAGTAACAAACTAACAATTTGAAATAAAGGGATATTACAAGTACGTAGAAAAGGAAATAGTTTCCACCTTCAGAAGACTGATTTGAACTCTAGAAACAATATATCACCCTTTTCCAAACATGGCTTTTGAGTATGTTAAATTCTTATAAATTACTGTTAAGTGATTATGAAATGACTCTTTCCCAAACATAGCCTATATAAATAAGTTAAATTCTTATAAATTATTGCTAAGTGATTACGAAATGCTGAATATTTCAGTTAATTAAATAGTGCTTATTGCTGCGCTTTAACTTCAAAGTGTTGTTTTTGACAGGAAAGAGCAATAGATAAGACAACAGAAACAGAACCATGGGGTAATTGGTCTTGGCAAAACCAACTCCAAGGTGCTCATGGCGGTGCCATGCCAGTTCCTGTCTTCTCTACTGCAGCATCATCAGGATTCCCTTCTATCACAACTGCTTTAACGGCTGCTGTTGGTCGAACTCACTTATCTAACCGACAAAATTACTAAATATACAATTACTCAGGAAGCTAATATATATTCCTTGCAGCCTCATAGTATAACGCAATAACACTCGTTGCTGTATTATTAATCCCATTCTAGTGTAGGGAATTAAATTAGAAGCCAGTAACTTAGTCTTGATTTGGTCACTTGCAAGCCCCAGACTATATTTTTGTTCCGCCGAAATATGCATTTTGTCAATGCTTGCAAGTTGTAACTCCCTTTTGGGTATGGTAGAACTCTATCGATTGAAAGCCTCATACTTTTAAAGGCAGTCAAACAATTATTCATTGTGAATTGTGATATTACAATGTAATTTTTCAAAAATATATGAAGTATATGCTGCATTGTGAATGAGTTCTTCATCTGAAAGATAGAATTAATGATTCTGTGTTACCACAAATGAAAAATAATACTTTTTATGAATGATGACTGAGCTTCTGAAGCAACAAGGTTAAAGTTATTACATCATCATATTAGTTAGTTCATCTTGCAACTAGGTTTAGTAGTATTAATTCAACTGGATTGTCTGATCTAAATCCTCTATACACGACTAATTATGCCAAAGATAAGATAATTTGATTCAAACCACACATCAATCAACCTTAATTAATTATTCTCAAAATCCGATCAAGTATAAACCAATGTATTTTCTATTGAAATAAAAAGACGAAATTAATGATAATATTTTCTATTTTCTAGGTCATATTTCTAATTCTATTGGTTTCTCCATAATATTCTAAGGTTGATACTATTGATAAATTGATGATACTAACTCAATTGGTTTGATCAACCGGGAAAATATCTAGTCCATATAAGATATGAATTTAAGAGGGATATACAATAGTATATTTGTGAATAATTGTAACTTTAACCCATATTTCACATGGATAACTTCAAATACTATGAGGGAGAAAATCACAATGCAAGTTTGTCATAATGTATCCTACTTAACCAAAGATGATCACGTCCATGAATTGAAGGGTTTGTTGAATGCCATGGTGAATTACAGAATTAGCGATGGTCTGTTTGGGACGTAATGGTGATTGTTGGGTTTATGGTTTACTGAAGGAGATTAATTTGTTTGGTACAAAAAACAAACATGCTTTATTTGGAATAATCAATAATTGGATTTACATTGAGACAACAAAATTTTAAATTATGATTAGTGATGGCATTGGACYGAAAAGGAGTCGAATGCGACCTGCCTGAAATATGGATGTTATTTTTGTCTCCGACTCTGACATYCAACTCCGCAAATCCGAATYTGATATGACTTTTAATTCAAACCTTCGAYTTCGACTCCGATTCGATCCGAAACTGACTTTTAATCCCTTTTTTAAAAGAATCTTCTTCTTTTTTTTAGTTTATTTTAAAAATCATTTGTAATAATACCTTTCAACAATAACATATCACAAATTCATAATCTAAATATCAATAAAATTTMAAATCCAAATAGCAATAAATATAAAAACCACGGTCTCAGATTATTTTTAAGATCCGAATYCGACCCTCTTCTAACGCAGAGTCGAATTAATTTTTATTCGATCTCGAACCAGATTTTTTCCATCGAATTGGGGCGAATTAGGATCGGGTTGAGCCTGATTTGCTATCACTACCTATATTAAAGACAAGTATTTTCAAAAAAGTTTATGGATAACGTTCCCTGATTTGAACCAAAGTCATGTACGTTTTCGATTCATTTGCACTTGTTTCAGTTTGATATGTTTATTAGCATACCTAAACAAGACAATTCTTTTGAAATCGAACAATTATACAAATATAACACAAATAATAATCAAAGTATATAAAATCCAAAATSAACCCAAAGTATGCATTAAACAGCAGGCTGATACCCAAAGTATGTTTGTGAATTGTGATACACAATTCCAAGCTAGTATGATTGGATTGCCTTTCTCCTCAATTGAAAGCCTAGGAATGTTTTCTTCCATCTCCTTTTTTGATTGAAGGAAGGAATGTTGTACGTACATACAKWCATGGTATGGTAGGGGTCCGGGTGCATGCCCTTTCAACTCTCCWAATTATTATATATTGTGCAAAAATATGCTGATGGAATGACAGCCGAATACTACGATGGTCCACCAGATATAGTACTGGTATCATTTGGTTGTCCAATAAAAACTCAGGTTATCTCATAGTAAATTAAAACAATACAGTACAGTGGAGAGTGGAGCTGCACAAATTGAATTGATCACTTGATGAAAAAGGAAAGAAAAGCAACCCCATTTTCATGATACATGGTTCTTCTGTGCTACTGTTTTTGACCATGTTGTTCAATTCCCGCAATTTATGGGTTTTTTGGGGTGTTGGATTTGATACTACACCCTACACCTGTGATTTTGATACAACATAGCCGAGTACTAATACAAGCAGCATAGTGCTGCATTTAATAATGCAGCACATGGGTATTTTGGTAATTTTCGGTGGTCTCGTTTGACTTTTTGTATTTTTTTTTTTTTTTACAAATCATAGTGCGATTTACGTGTGATTTTGTCATATCATCGATTCATTTTACCATATTCTAAGTTCATTTTCACGAATCTTAGTATAAGTTTGTCATATCCTACATTCATTTAATCATATCCTATCATTAATTCATTTTGTCATATACTTGTTTCATTTTATCATATCCTGGGTTCAAAATAACCAATCTTAATGTGATGTTGTCATATCCTTGATTCATTTAATCATATCCTATCATAGTGTGATTTTGTCGTCATATCCTTGTTTCATTTTATCATATCCTAGGTTCAAAATAACCAATCTTAATGTGATGTTGTCATATCTTGATTCATTTAATCATATCTTAACATAGTGTGATTTTGTCATATTTTACACTTTAATTTGTAAAAAAAAAAATGCAAAAARCTACTCTRATAGGAGAGCCCCACTCTGTGCTGCATTGTTTTATGCAGCACTAGGCTGCATAAATCATTTCTCCAACAGAACCCATATATRTTTTCATATCATATATTTTCATGCAATGCAGTATGTAACATTTCTCAATGTCTTTGTACTACCTAAGTAGCTAATAGCGTTACTTGTCACTTCTTTTGTTTTTTTAACCCTTTTTTTTCAAGTAGTAGTACTAGTGTGTGTACTTCTCTTCACTTATCACCTACGCAGCTATGCTATGGACATGAAATGAGCATGTTAAGTTATGTCCTTATTTATTGCTTATATTATTTTAATCAAACTTTTCATGATTCACAGCAACTTACCTCAAGCTAAATTTAGATGTCTCCCTCGCACACCTAATTTATGGCAGATAACCCTATTAACAAGACTTTTGGTATACGGTAAGTCTCCAACTCGAAATTTTCAGTAAACAACTTAGTACTTAAGTCGATTGTTGTTGGTGTTTAAGGTCACGTTTAAGTTTTTTTATTGCTACAATTTGTATTTTTATATCTCATAGTTTAAGGATATATGATTAACGTCCATTTGAGATACAGAGTACTCAAAAGCTAGTAGTGATTTTCTTTTCTTTTTTATCTACTCTAGAGACCTTGTTTTGCTAAAGTATTAATTTTGTACAACTAAAATATACAACATACAATTAGAGCTCATAATTGTGTCATTTGGATTGATTAGGACTTGTTAGATCGAATTATTTTCATAATTGTAGCCCCTAACTAGAGTACAAGTGGAAACCCTCGAGGCCTACAAATGTGAGTCACTACATGTTATAAACTACGCACTTAGGAAATTGAGAATACGAATCGATTTAGGATTTTGAATCTCTTGGTTCGAGTATAGATTTACAAGTGTAGGGAATAGGTATATTATATGTAGTCACAAAGGCTAAAGACTCATAAATTAAGGGGAAGTCACAACACTCTCCCACATTTATCGGACTTGATCTACTTGGTCTCATATGCAATATCTGAAAGATTGTATGATGTAATTGCTTGCCTATTTCATTAGAATGAAGTGAGTTATATACACAGCATATAAGAATAATCATCCTTGATCTTAGGAGAGGATTACGCTTACGTTTGACTAAACTAACATAATACTAGCTAGGCTATAATTATGGGATTTACAAGAAAATAGCTAGGCTAGAATAAAGGGATTGATATACGACTAATCAATCCTTAACAAACTAATGAATATACATAGGATAATATAATAAATATACATAAATAGAATATATATCCATATATTCTAACACACCCCCGCAGTCGTAGCGCGAGGATCACGTATGTTAAGACTAGATCGGAAGTCGTCAAACAGTATACGAGGTAGCCCCTTTGTGAAAATATCTGCAATCTGATAGCGGGAAGGAACATGATGAACTCGTACTTCACCCTTAGCCACTTTTTCACGAACAAAGTGAATATCCATTTCAATATGTTTGGTGCGTTGATGTTGCACCGGATTCCCAGATAAATAAATGGCACTCACATTATCACAATAGACCAATGTAGCTTTCTGTATCGGACAATGTAATYCAAGTAATAAATTCCTAATCCAACAAGAATCRGACACTACRTTGGCTAYGCCACGATACTCTRCTTCAKCACTAGAACGGRATAAAGTAGGTTGTCGTTTGGACGACCAAGATACTAAATTGTCACCAAGAAAAACACAATATCCAGAAGTGGATCTTCTGGTATCTGGACATCCACCCCAATCAGCATCAGTATAAGCTACGAGCTTATCAAAGGAAGAGGGATGTAAATGTAGGCCAAAAGAGAGTGTACCCTGCAAATAGCGTAAAATACGCTTGAGTGCATTCATATGCTCGACCCTAGGATCATGCATGTGAAGGCACACCTGCTGAACTGCATAAGATATGTCAGGTCTAGTAAAAGTGAGATATTGTAGGGCACCTGCAAGACTGCGATACTTAGTAGGATCCTGATAAGGAGAGTCTTTAGAGGCACTAAGTTTCGGTTTGGTGTCAACAGACGTGTGGCAAGAGCTATAGTTAGACATGCCAGCTCTGTCAATAATATCTGTTGCATATTGTTTCTGAGACAAGAACAAACTGTTAGCATCACGTGTCACGGCAATACCCAAGAAGTAACTCAATGGACCAAGGTCTTTCATAGCAAACTCGGCACCTAGAAGAGTCATAAAATGCTTCCGTAGATGATCAGATGAAGTTGTAAGAATGATGTCATCCATGTATAACAAAATATAAGCCATATTTGCACCCTGTCTATAAACAAACAATGAATGATCAGATTTACTATTAGAGAAGCCAATAGTAGCCACAAAATTCGCAAAACGCTGATACCAGGCCCGAGGAGCCTGTTTTAGACCATAAAGGGACTTCTTCAGTAAACACACATGATCAGGATGACTTTTATCACGGAATCCCATAGGTTGATGCATATAGACAGTTTCATTGAGATACCCATGTAACAAAGCATTTTTGACATCCAACTGATGAATGGGCCAAGATTTGGAAAGTGCAATGCTAAGAACAGTACGAATAGTAGCTGGTTTTACAATCGGACTAAATGTCTCATCACAATCAACTCCTTGCTGTTGAGTTTTTCCATCACCTACAAGACGGGCTTTATGCCTCTCAAAAGAACCATCAGAATTCTTTTATGCCTAAAAATCCACATTGACCTAATAACATTCACATCCTTAGGCCTAGGTACCAATTCCCATGTTTTATTTTCAATTAGAGCATTAAATTCATCCAACATTGCAGTTTTCCAATTCGGGTCACGAATAGCACTAACGGGGTCCTTTGGTAAAGGAGAGATGTTAAAGGTGGTCATGGTGACAAAATTGTGAAAATATTTAGAATTTGGTTTAGAAATACCATTCTTTGCTCTAGTAGTCATAGTGTGGGAATTTGGAACAAGGGAGGAAGGACTTGTGTGTGTCGTAGACAATGATGGGCTAGATGAGAGAGGGGGGCCATGAGTATCATTTGGACCTTGATGAGGGGACCCGGAATTTGAGGAGACATGTGGAGTTGGGCCACGTGAGGTAAGCCCAGGAGAAGAGGAGGAAACTGATTCTAGGCCATTTGTAGTGGACCCAGTTCGGGAATTTGTATTAGTGGCAGAAGAGTTTTGTGTGCTATGTTGATGATGTAAATGGCTCATAATTGGATTAAAATCCAGAAAATCATAGTCAGTTGGTGGAGGAGTGTGAAGTTTGGCAAATGGAAATTCCGTTTCAACAAATTTCACATGACGACATATTATGATTTTACCATTTGACATATTGTAACACTTTGAACCACGATGATTCGTAGCGGGACCAAGATAGACACAAGGGATAGACCTTTCTTGCAATTTGTTTATAGTGGTAGAGGGAAAAGGAGGAAAACATAAGCAACCAAAAACACGTAAATCCGAGTATAGGGGATTACATTGATAAAGGATTTGAGTAGGGGACTTGAATCCTAAGACTTTGGTTGGAAGAATGTTTAGAAGATAAGTGGCCATTTTTAAGGCATGATGCCAAAACGAATAAGGCAAGGAAGCATGAGCAAGTAAGGTCCGAATAATATTATTTATGGATTTGATATGTCGTTCAGCCTTGCCATTTTGAGGAGATGTATGGGGACAGGAAAGACGGAATAACATGTCATGACGATCAAAGAATTCCTTTAAAGTGCCATTAATATATTCAGTGCCATTATCACATTGAAAAGTCTTAATGTTACGTTCAAATTGAGTATGGACAAGAGAGTAGAAGGATTTGAACAAGCGTTTAACTTGAGATTTTTTAGAGATAGGAAATGTCCATAAAAATTTGCTATAATCATCAAGAAATAAGACATAATAACAATGACCAGGGGAACTAATAATGAGAGATGTCCAAAGATCACTATGAATAATATCAAAGGGAAATAGAGTATGTGACACAGAATTACTAAAAGGCAGTTCAGATAGTTTTCCAAGGGGACAAGAAAAACAATAAGAATCAMAAGCCTTATTACAATCAATAAAATTGTTACTACTAAGAGACTTTAAAATAGCTGCGCCAGGATGTCCTAAGCGATTGTGCCAAAGTTTGGAAGAGGAAGCAGTGAAGGCAGAATTATTGACTTGAGAGATGGCTTGATTACTAGGAAATAAAGGATAGAGAGCCCTGGTACTATTACATCTCAGGAGTGTGGTTCTCGTCTGCAAATCATTGACAGAAAATCCGTAAGGATCAAWAGTAATAGAAACTTTATTGTCAGTGGTGAATTTGCGAACGGAAATTAGATTTTTAATTAATTTGGGAGCATGTAAAACATTTTTCAATGTGAATGGTGGAAGGGGAGAGGGTAAAGTAGTATTACCGTGACCATGAATAGGAATTAAGTGTCCACTACCAACAACAATGTTATTATTTTTAATGCTCGAATTGAAATAAGGGGAAAGGATACCTGGATCTGCAGTCATATGGAAAGTAGCACCGGTGTCCATGTAGTAATTTCCATCGGGTTGAGGAMAGGACATAGCATGCATGGCAGCTTCAATGTCTGTAGGAGTATAAGAGAAAGCTGGACCCATAGCAGAGTAAGCCTAAGGTGGACGTGGGCCCAAGATGCCAAAACCAGGAGTCCTAGGGCCCATAGTCGGTGCAGCAGCCCTAGGAGTCCAAGAAGAAGATGTGGGATATGGACAAGGAGGTGGCAMGGGCCACTGTGACAGCCATTGGGCCCAGGAAGCCCATGGTTACTACTGCCAATTCGGACCAGAGGGAGGAGTCTACTGAAATTGTTGTTGGGCCGACCCATTTCTCCCTTTGTTAGAATTTTTATGCCCCTGCTTCTTACCTTTGTAATTCTTAGAATTACGAGAGTTGTTGCCTTGGCTAGAAGAGTTGGTAGAAGTATTATCACTCTYGTGTTGTCCGCCGGTGGTAGTGACGAGAGCTGTCGGAGTACGGTTGCTGGCCCCACCTTCCCTTGCCAWACGATTTTTAATGGTTCGTTCCGCAAGTTTGAGGCGAGAACGACAACTTTCAAAGGTGGGCAAAGGTTCTTGATTTTGTATGAAATCCACCGTACCGGAGTATGCTTCGGGAAGACCACCAGTGAGTTTGAGAACAAGGCGACTATTGGGAACCGGAGCATCAACATCAGCAAGACGATCGGCCAAAGATTTGATGTGATTACAGTAGTGATCAATGGACGAGAACTTCTCGAAATCGAGATCGGACAACTCTTCCTCAAGATGAGTTGCACGAGATGCCTTATTATCTTGGAACATGACTCGAGACGAGACCAAGCCCCTTGAGCAGTGTCGTTCTTCCAGTAGAATGGCTAGAAGAAGATTGTTGGATATAGTGCTATATATCCATTGAAGAACAACGGCATCAAGGCACACCCATAAGGACAAGTCGGCGGCCTTAATTACTCATAGGCAACCACCTCCTCGGTTGACCGTAGGAGGTATGATGTGTTCATACACATCATGAACCCTAACAAGAACTTTAAATAGAGCAGCCCAAGAATGGTACATACAGTCTCGGTGTCCAACTCGACAGGAACGAGGACTGACATTGGTAATTGTCAATGCAGGAACGAGGCTGATTTGTTAGGGAAGAGATGAAGCCAAGGTCGGAACCTTAATCTAATACCATGAAAAGATTGTATGATGTAATTACTTGCCTATTTCATTAGAATGAAGTGAGTTATATACACAGCATATAAGAATAATCATCCTTGATCTTAGGAGAGGATTACGCTTACGTTTGACTAAACTAACAAAATACTAGCTAGGCTATAATTATGGGATTTACAAGAAAATAGCTAGGCTAGAATAAAGGGATTGATATACGACTAAATCAATCCTTAACAAACTAATGAATATACATAGGATAATATAATAAATATACATAACTAGAATATATATCCATATATTCTAACAATATCATCATTATAATGTTGAGCAACATAGATATTTTAGTATTAACCTATTTATGTTGAAAAAAAAACATATGAAATTACTAAGCGAGTTCAAATAATAAAGATAGGATGATCATTGTGCATACCACCGTTTGTTGTATCTCTTTTTTCATATTGTATCTACATACTCGGTGGAACATTGTGGAAAAGTGAGTGTAGATGATTGTGCAACCAGTCAAACTATTTCCTCCAATTAAATGAAGTGGCAGTAATTAAATTTTTACATATTTGAAGGAAGAGATGTTAACGAGCAAATTATTCAACGTAATTTTAACACAATGAAGCTATAATCTCATTTTTCATTGTGTTAAAATGACTTTGGGAAATTTGTTCATTTACATTGATAAATCTCTTCCTTGAAATACGTGAACATTCATTTGATGTCACTTTTTTGAAACGGATGAAGTATGAAAACTGTTGGAACATTTATGCATAAATGGACCTTGGACAAATGAATTTGATAAGTAAATATAACGGACAAGTCATAGCAAAGGGCTAATTGGAATAAAAAACCAAATTAGGAAGAGATTTGACGGAAATTGGGAGAAAGGCCAAATGGCGCCACGCCATGGGGATGGCGCCACGCCATGGGGATGGCGCCACGCCATGGGGATGGCGCCACGCCATGGGGAAGGCGCCACGCCATTTGGTCCTGCCCCAAAATGGCACCACGCCATTTCTCCTCTGATCGCGTTTTAATGCGCGATCAGTTTTGATACTTTGCTATTGATGGTTTTGTCCGTTGGGTGCCTACTTAATGCAATTGATATGTAATTTAAATGAGATTATARCTGTTGAATATCAATTAGTATGAGTTTGAATTGGTTTAAACACCATTAACTCAGATTGATTTGGCTATTGATTGCATTGATTATGGGGGYTACACTCCATAATGTGGCTGTTGGGAGTACTCCCAAGTGCCTATAAAAGGCAAGGCTTGATTCATTTGCAAGACACACTGAAATACATTCTTGTTTTCTCTTGTTGATTACTTGCTTTCTCTTTGAAACTTCTTGCAAACTTTTCAGAGAGTGTTCTCACAAATTCAAACACAAAGTTCTTTTTCTTGACTTTCTTTGTAGATCAACAAAGTATGTTGTTCTCTCCATTGTATCTCATTAGTTATTTCGTGGTAACCTGGTGATCCTAGAGGGGCGAAATTAAACTAAAAGGAAAGCGTATTCTCCGTGCCTTGGAGTGATTATCCGTTACTACCCTCTTATTGTTCTAACAATCTTTTAGTTTAATTTCGCCTTCTGTTTCGGATATGGCATCATCACTCAAGGACATGGCCATGAACTTCCAAAAGTTGGCCAAGTTCGAAGGTGTGGGGTTTAGGAGGTGGCAAAAGAAGATGCACTTTCTATTGACTACCTTGAACGTGNTTGTTCTCTCCATTGTATCTCATTAGTTATTTCGTGGTAACCCGGTGATCCTAGAGGGGCGAAATTAAACTAAAAGGAAAGCRTATTCTCCGTGCCTTGGAGTGATTATCCGTTACTACCCTCTTATTGTTTTAACAAAAATTGGCCATTAAAGTTTGATAATGAAGGACTCATTCAATATTGTTTTTTTGTTGATAAGTTTTTTTTTAAAAAAAACTAGAGAACTACGAGAAGAAAAATTATTTGGACTTTTTAGTTGTAAGTTTCAAAAATAATCGTGTATCCAGTGTGTTTAAGTTATTTTTTATTTTTTATATGATATATTTTACTCGCATTTGAATTTTAATATAAAAAATCCAAAAAAAAAGAAAACAAAATCATAGCAATTCCGTACGAGCCCTTAGTGACCACTTTGTATTAATTAAATTGAAGCAACCTAAACCAATAATTGTATAAATTATTTGACTTTGATGTGGATACATGAAATTATCGATCTTTTATTTATTAAATAAAAAAGGTTAAGAAAAATACTATACATTAATAAATAAAATATACAGTTGTGATTGATAATGGAACAAAAGCAAAAGTTAGTTATAGCCAAAACCGCATGTGATGAGCTGTTTATTCAAAAAGTTACTTCAATATTGATAAAATAAAATAAAATAAATAAATGAATTTTTATTATTTATTTAGATAACTTGCTTTTGATAAATATTTACATTTTAATTGATATGCCGAAACTATATTTACAATTGAAAAATGTTAAGTAATGAAGTGTTTGAGAAAATTAGAAGGTGATAGAGTGCTCGTACGTTAAAATGTTATCTCGAAACTCAAAGCAACGAATACTTTTTATTGAAGGAAAGCAATAAGAGTTGCGTCACATTGCTCAATGAGCGCCATGAGTAAACCTAACGTGTGATATAGCGTAGATACAACATGTGTCATGGCGCTTGTTAAGCGTTATGGTGTAGGCCCTAAAGGTTTGCTCCCACTTTTACCTTGATTCGAGACTATTAACTCTTACCCTATGTCACTTTCCGCGTCCATATGATTCTGCATGATTGTCAATCATTTCAACGATTCAATTTTGTTAATTTTATTTAAATTATTCTGGAAACCTATGAAATAGTTGGCAAATCTAGACTTCATATTCCAATTATATATAAAATTTCCCTTGTCGTATTTTTAAAACATTCATTTTATTAAAGTGTTTTTATTTCATAAAAATCACATTTAATTTTGATATTCATTTTTTTAATATAAACAAATGCTAAGAAAAATAAGGGAAAATTACTTTAAAATACCTAAAAATTAGGAAAAATTGCCAACAACTACCCACTTTTTTTCCACTTTTGAAAACAACTACCCAGTAGGGTTGTGCAGAAATTTCCGATTCCGATTTTCCGATACGATATACCGGTTTTTTTTTGAAAATACGGACTTTCGATCCGATTTTTTCAAATTCGTAAAACCGGATCGGATATCCGGTTTTTAAATTCAGAAACCGGATCGGAACCGAAATGCCGAATTTGAAAACCGGATATCCGAATTTCCGAATTATATATAAAATTGGGCTTTTTAATTCGGAAATCGGAACAGATATCCGGTTTTTAAAATCGGATATCCGGTTTTTAAATTCGGAAAATCGGATATTGAGCCAAAATGATTGGATTTTAATTAAAAATTACATTAAAGTCACGCAATATTAAGCTCCAAACCGGATTCGGATATCCGCTTTTCCGATCCGATTTTTTCGGATATCCNATTCGGATATCCGCTTTTCCGATCCGATTTTTTCGGATATCCAGAAATTCGAAAATCCGGATTATTCGGATCGGAATTGGAATAAAAAAATTGATTTCCGAATATTCGGATATCCDGAAATTCGGATCGGAATTTTTTCGGTATCCGGTTTTGAACAGCCCTACTACCTAGATACTTTTATTTAAAACAACTACCCATATTTTCAATTTTTTTGCGAATCACTACCCACTTTTGGATTTTGGCCACTTAACACCGTATTAACCACCACAAACCACCCCAACGCGACATCCCAATTGCAAAACAACCCCACTTTGTTGTTTCCCACCTCCAAAACCACCCAATACCCACCAAAACAACTAAACCACCCAAACCTCATCACATTTAGTTTTTAGCCTTTTCTCAGCTATCTATCTATTTTTTGGACATAGTTCCTTCATACAAGTAGTAGATCTCGAAACACTACATGAAATAGGCTTAAGAATCACATAATTTGAAGTTGTTTTCAAGTAGTTATGCCTTCCGCAAGTTTGAATATCTAAAAGTGGATAGTGATTCGCAAACAAAACATAAAAAAGTGGATAGTTGTTTCAAATTAAAAACAATCTGGGTAGTTGTTTTCAAAAGTGACAAAAAAGTGGGTAGTTGTTGACAATTTTGCCTAAAAATTATGAAAACTTAAATAAATGCAAAATATTTATTTTATAACTTGATCTATTTGTAAATGCACTTGGCCAATTGAGGATTCTTATTTAATTCTTATATAATTATTTTTAATTTTTTGGTATTCTACCTATTGAATCTTAAGGGTTGGATCAAATGGGTTGTGCTATGTTACGATCATTAGCCCTTATAAAAGGGAACAAACTAAGATAAATATTGATGCCTATAATTAACCACCCACTTTGATTGAGTCTTGAAAAGACGAAAGTCAAAGACAAGATGTGTGCTAGTTTTGTCAAGGAAAGTAATCAGGATAAAACAATCCCTTAAAATGTTACAATGTATACTTCAGTTGATTCCAAACGTTAATTAGATTTGATGATTGGAAATGGTTCACAAGCATGCAAAAGTTGACATTGTAGGATTGAGTTTTGAATTGAAAACACAACATAAGTCGAAATTAATGCCATACAAGAGTATCTTGGTGCACATCCAACTTCAGAAAAAGGTCAGAAGCTTAGGTTTGATTGGATTGAATTGAAATGGATTAAGATTTGTATTGAATTGGTTAGATAGAAATCTTGAAGAACGTAGCTCTACGATAGTCAAATTTCTCTAGGCAGCTGAAGTTGAATTGAATTGAACATTTGCAAGGTTAGAACCATTGCAAGGAGAATCAAACTTCTGCAAAGGTGAGAAGTTTGTAGGGAGAATCGAACATGCATGAAGATCATAATCTTTGTAGGGGTTGGAAAATTGAACATCTACTAACATTACATTTATTACAGATAGAATTTGAACATTTGCAATGGTGGGGTTTATTGGAGGGATAATTTGACTTCTATTTGCAAAAAAAGGTCAAGTTTATTGCAGGGAGAATTGACCACCCTCAAAGATGGAAAGTGGAAACCTTCAAAGGGAGAATCTAAACTGGAATTGAATTGTTTTTAAATTGCATTAAATTACGCTCTTGCGAAGGTCTTTCTTATTGTAAGAAGAGTGTAGCCCCACAGTGAACAAGATTATTGTAGGTGAGATTTCAATTGAATTAAATTGAAATTGAATGTCAACTCGAATGCCTTGAAATAGGYTGTTTTGAGGTAGGTTTGACTCGACTTTATTTTTTACTTTACTTAGCTAAGATCGAGAAAGTCGCTAATTTTAAGCCTTGTCTAGTCACAATGCAAGGCAAAAGACTACATAGTCTAGTCGTGCACCAAAGGTCATGGATTAGGGGACAAGGGTAAGGAAAAAGTAGTGCACACCCCCCCCCCCCATTTTACGGCCTCTACTCGATCATTCGCGAGTTCATTGTCAAAAAGATGACAACAAAGATATTTATGTTTTACCCTAAGTATGCAAGTTTCTATGAGGGTAGATTAATAGAAAGAGATGCATATAAGACTAGATTGTATGGTGATCACTTTCTATAAATGCCATATACAAGGTACCTAATGTCGATTGCCCGTTGTTTGTACTTATTAGGCATGTGAATATGAAATTATAGGTCTTGTTTAAGGCATAATATGGGTGAGAACAACCATTCAAGATTCAACCACTCGTACAAGAATTGAAAGTTTGCCTAGGTTGATTTTAATTGAAATCAAATAGTTGTTTATCAATTTTACATGCAAATTTACATATATAAACAAGCATACAAAAGGGTGTTAGAATCGAGACTTTGGCCTTAAACCTACCTTGCAACACAATGCTTCGATCAAGGACGTAACTTTAGTCCCTTTAGAAACCTTCACAAAACTTTAAGAACCCTTAACGAACTTGGATCGAAATTTGAATATAAGTGTGTTTAACTATGTTTTAGAGTGTATTTGAAAGAGAATTTCAGCAGAACTTTGTTCCATATGAGTGAGTTATAAAGAATGAAGGCCGGGGGGGATCCTATTTATAGTCGAGGTGATCAAAGTGCGGGTTGGGCCGGGCTAAGAAARGACTTTTTTGCCCATGTGTGCGAGCCGGACCAAGGCGGGCTTGGATGCGGGTAAAAAATCTTGTCCAAACCCGCAAAAAAATAGTTCGARCCGTGCGGGCTTGGCGGGCCACCCAAAAAAATCAACTAAACGTGCCACTTTTTCTTGTCCCAAACCCGCCTAAATGTTTTAAAATGCGGTCTGAATCGGGCCGAGGGCCGAAATATTATTACCCAAACACACACTTTTTGCGGGCGGGCCGAGGCAGACTTGCTGTAACACCCCAATAATTCTCCACTTTACCTGTGAAATATTAAGCCGAAAATACGGAGAACTATTGGCATGCCACTGCCACGTGTTAAAACGTTTAGGCTAAAATCATATTTTGCAACGGAAATCAAAGATAGAAAATAGTTCAAACCAAATTGTTAAAAATCTGAAGTATAAAAATTTATTTGACAAGTTGGAACCATTAAGGCCCTTATTTGCAAATAACGGTAAAATTCCTTTTTAAACATAATAAACTCAAAATATCAAATCGTTCTATAAGGTTTACGATGCATGAACAAATTATTTAAGTATGATTGGCTCTCCACTCATCCCAACCATCCAAGGCTAGTCACCTGATTGCAAATCCTGTAAAAAAGTCTGCTCCCCATAATTTTCAAGTGAAATTAAGATCATCACAGGTCCACCAAAAGAAGAAAGTGTGGAAAACACACAAAACACAAAAACACGCAATCAGCAAAGTTGAGTACATACAACATACGAAGACGAGAAAACAAACGGACAACATCTCCCCTAAAAACTGGACATACCGAGTTACGACACCTGTTTAGAAACAAAAGAAAACCCAATTGTGGTGTTCGTAACCACTTAACAATATTACACATATACATCTGATCCCAAACTCAGACCAAAACCATCAACTACATATTACATACAGTTGTTCCAATACAACACAATCCCAAAATCCTCAACTGCTCCTGTTAACTATATTGTACCTGCAAAATAACTTACTCGACTCCAATATATGACTCAATAAATTTTATTACATTTGTTATGATTTGAGCAATAGACAAGGTTGTCCTCAACCCATGTTCACAGTTTAGGAACATCAACCAGACACCAAGTGTCATCWGACACAAGATGCCACAACCCCATGCCTCTCCGTCGAAAGGCATCAAAATGGTGAACGGGCGCGACTCCGTCACCGAAGCTAGTGAGATCTCAACTAACCCCTATCAGATATTAAAATATCCAGAATAAAAATAGTAGTAAGAAAAACCTGAAGAGGGACGCGTTGATCAAACGGCCCTCGGAAGGAAGCGAATAAAATCGCAACCTCAACCCCTGATTGTCAATACTCCAGACGTGCACCAATCCAGAGTTTTATTGCTCATTCATATTTTATTATTTAACCTTAATTATTGACAAGTTCATATGACTCACAAACAAGACCACAAAACACATACCAATCAATTTAGCATAGTCCATTCCTTTAATAATTAATAAACTTGTTGGACAAGCCAACTAACCTCGTCATTAAAACTTGAATACTTCCCTTTACTGAATTCACACATTAAGTCATGAACGAGTAATAAAATCACCTCATGGAGTAAGTTACACTTAACTTCACTGGAATTAAACCATATATCAAAATTTACCTCATGAAGCAAGTGACACTTGACTCCACTTAATTCATTCCTGTATTATAAATCACCTCATGGAACAAGTTTTACTTGACCCCACTAAATCCATCCTTGTATTGTAAATTACCTCAATAGAATGAAACAATTAATTAAAGACAATTGACTAGTTGTCAACCTCCATATCCAAACTCATGAAWAATCAATTCCACAATACTCCTCAATCTCCACAAAAATAGACCATCACAACAAATAATCCATTTGTGAGTACCAAACAACTCCTTGGACGTTTCCTACTCATGCTTCTAAGTTCTCAATCATCTACGAGCATACATGGAAATCAAGGACTCCGTAAGTAGTACGTACCATGAAAAGAAAACAATCCAGCTATTTATTTTTCACTTCAACAATAACTCAAGGAGAATTTCCTCCTACAACCAAATAGAAATCAATTATTATTGATTCCTAACACAAAATTTCAGCAATACATATTCCCTTGAAACCCCATAAAACTTTTAAAAATCAACCTCGAACATGTTTTAAAGATTAACTTCAACGCTTATACAATAAACCATTCATTTATTTCTGGCAAAATTGTCAACAACTACCCACATTTTTGTCACTTTAAAAAAAAACTACCCAGTTTGTTTTTTATTTGAAACAACTACCCACTTTTTATGTTTTGTTTGCGAATCACTACCCACTTTCAGATTATCAAACTTGCGGAAGGCATAACTACTTGAAAACAACTCCAAATCACGTGATTCTTGAGCCTATTTCATGTATTTTTCCGATACCTACAACTTTTATGAAGGAACTATATCCAAAATGTGGATGGATAGCGGATAAAAGGCTAAAAACTAAGTGTGACGAAGTTTGGGTGGTTGAGTTGTTTTGGTGGGTGTTGGGTGGTTTTGGAGGTGAGAAACAACAAAGTGGGGTTGTTTTGCAATTGGGCTGCCGCATTGGGGTGGTTTGTGGTGGTTAATACGGTGTTGAGTGGTCAAAATCTAAAAGTGGGTAGTGATTCGCAAAAGAAATTGAAAATATGGGTAGTTGTTTTAAATAAAAAACAATCTGGGTAATTGTTTTCAAAAGTGGAAAAAAGTGGGTAGTTGTTGGCAATTTTTCCTTTATTTCTTTAAAAACTTTAAAAGCCATACTTTTAAATGGTTAAAATCACTTTGAATATGTTTAATAACTCTGAAAATATCATAATTAACTTGTATTTTCGTGCCAAATATTTTTAATTTATTTTAATAACAAAACATATTTTGTAATCGAAAATTGTCAATCTGATGTAATAATTTATTAAAATACTAAAACTATATGAAAACTTATGAAACTTTTATAAAGAGTGTATAATTGTATACAGAATATTCACACAAATTTTCGTAAATAATAGATGAACAGAAAAATAAGTAAAAATCAAAAAACCGAATCAGATTTATGAAAAACAGTCCATTCGAAAACGAATTTATTAAAATCGTAAATCTGCTTGGAAAATTCTGAAAATTTTGCACAAGGTGTATAATATCATAGAGATAACGAAATTTCATAAATTATTGAAAACATAAAAATAATGAAAATCAAATACCGAACCTAAACTGAAAATGTCGATTCAAAAACGAAATTTAAAATAGTAAACATGCTTTGAAATTCTGCAAATTTTACACAAATGTATATTAGTATGAACTACTCGACCAAATTTGTAATTTATTGAAAAGCAGAAAATAATAAAAATCGAATTACTAACTGGACAGATTAATCAAACGTGAAAATCCTAATTTTGCAATTCAATAAATTTGAAATTCCCAATAAAATCAACATCAGACATCATAAACTTTGTAATTCATAGTAGTTATACCAAAAGCATCAGCATAAACGATTTGATTATAAAAACTTCAAAGTTTAAACAAATTAAAAACATGTATTAACAATAGGAAAAAGAAGAAAACAAGAGGCAAGAAGGGGAGAGAGGGACAACTGGCTGGGCTGGGTGGCCGGCGACGGTGGCCGGAGCGGGCAGCAGTGTGAGGCAAGCAACGCTTTCTCCTTCTCTCTCTTTTTTTTGTTTGAGTGAGGTTTTACGTGAAAGAGGGGAGTAAAAGAAAATAAAAGCTCTTTTGTTGATTTAAGTTTTAGCTAGGTTAAATTTTAAATATCTTATTTATTTAATTTAATTTATTTTGGATAAAGGAGAAAAGATAAATTTCTATCATAAAACATAATTTAAATTGAAAAAATAGAATTTAAATATATATCTTTTCTATCATAAAATAAAATTTAAATATAACCTTCAAATAAAATATGTATCTTTTTATAYGGTAAACCATAATATATTTATAGAAAATATATTTATAAATATTCAAAAATTACGGGGATTACACTTGCGGGTCGGGCCAGTCATGATCACCTCTAATTTTTAAGCCTAAATCGCGTGAAACCACGTTACCACGTGATGTTGGGTGCAATAATGCCCAACTGGGTGCAATAAACCCATCATGTTTACCTTAATTTTTTGCTTCGATTTTCTTGCCATTTATGCATYGCATTGTCGCGGAAGAACTAGAAACTAAAATATTTTGCGGTTTTCTTCAATTGCACAGCTGATACTATGGACTTGGACAGCCTTGGGGAGCAAGCCAAGGAGCCCCCATATTCAGGAAGGTTCCAAAATGGCCCTTTTCGCTCGATTTTGCGTTTTATTAAGCTAGATTTCACGTGTCCAAAAATTATGGAACAAATGTAGCAAAATCCAAATTAAAATTTAGTGTGTTGTGTAAATTTTCATGAATTTTGAAATTTTTCATTAATTTTAATTTTTTTTAAACTTAAGAAAATTGMTGAAAATTCCAAAATTGTTGAAAATGCTTAGAAAAATTCAAAAAATTCCAAAATATTCTAGAAAAATGTCTAAAAATAATTTTAAATTATTTGAAAATTGAAACTTATTTTAAAGGTTGTTTGGTGCTAAAAAAATGTGCTAATTGCTATGGAAAACTTGCCTTTGTAAGGTTTGTCAAGGCCTTAACTCTCCCAATTTAGCTTGTGTGTTGTAAGGAGTGTGTTACTATTGGTAGTCTTGGACTAGGGACAAATGTAGGTATATACAACTCCACCTAGCTAAATTAGTGAATGAGACGACCATGAGAATATGGACCGGGACTAAGGGATGTTACTAGCTTTTGTGAATATCATCTTCAGACTATTCTTACACTTAAGCAATGAAAATATGTAGGGTCTTAAGGAGTAAGTGTGGTTACCTTACAACTACGRAGTAATAAGTTTTACTCGATTTTCCAATAGGTTTTAATAAAGCTACTATCATATCTTTCTATATATCTTATCGGTAAAACTTATCTAAATACTAATAATGCAGAAAACAGTTGTTGTCATTTATGTTTATGTGGCGCCGGCCTCTCATTTAAAAAAAAAGTATGCCAAAAGCAAAAAAAGAAGAAAAAGATCTTCCCACAAAAGAGAGAAGAAGCCTTAAAATTGGGAGAAAATCTCTTCTAGAGCACCAGCATCGGTATGCTCTCCAATAAAGTGTTCTCGCAACCGCAATTTTTCTTTTCTCTTTCTCAAGAGCATCCCAGAGGAGCCTAATATCTAAATAGAGGCATAAATGATTTGCTCTCCTTACTAGCTCTCCGTTTATTAATTGTATTTAATTTTCCAAATTTTTAATATGTAAAAAATTTAATAATAATGCAAACTTTTGGGACGACGCTTCAACCTAGACTAGTGTCACAGAACCTAATTATTGTTTAAGGGATGTTCTCGGATAGTAACGTGCTTTTCAAATGCCTCAATGCACTTGGACAAGAGCAACATTTGAAGTACTCTCCATGTATGGGAGAGCAAGTCGGAGAGCCCATTGTTTGGGGTAAGAGTGATGGCATCTCCAATTTCTCTCTTCCTTGGAGAGCTCTTTGAGAGCATACGTAGGAGAGCACATTTGTTGGTGCTCTTAGAGAAAAGCAAGAGGATTTTTTAATGACTGAAACCAAAAATAAAGAACACAAAGAAGAATTGACAGAACATCTTTTACCATCATCACCTAGATGATGATGGTAGCCCCTTTGCGGTCAGCAAAATTTTTTAGGGTTTTAAAAGGGAGTGAGCGAAGAAGGTGAGAAGGCAACTTCATTCTCGATCTAGAATAAGAAGTTTTTTTTTTCAGCGCACCCAGTTAAAGGAGGAGGGGTTGAGTTTGGGTCTAGTTTTTTTAGCGCACGATGTATACTAGACCCAGAACATAGCCCTCTCCTTTTTAACTTCCCGTGTATATATGCGATTAAGCTCTCCAAATTTTATTTTTGTTATTGTGTATTCATAATTGAATTTAGTGTTGTAATTTTGACCACACCTATAAATTCAATTACGTTGATAAATAATTCTGATGTATGATTTCATTTGTATCACTTCAAAATTAATGAACTAATATTCCTCTAATAATATTGCTATCGATTGAACTGTAATTTGACATGTTAATTAATCATGGGGTTACTATCTTAAAGTGAGGCGTGATTAAATCACACGCTGCGTTGGCATATGAGCCCAACTCTGGGGCATTTTTTGTAATTTAACAGGCAACTAAGGGCATGTTAGGACTTGATAGAAATTTGCATCGACTTAAATTCAATTCTTTGAATAGATTTAATTGGACATAGATCAACTAAGATTCAATCTACAACCGTATTGGACTTAATTTATATCAAGTAGGACTTGATAGAATTTTGCCATATCGACTTGATTCAATGCCTTTCTGATTATTTATTTTCCATCAATCTCCCTTTTTTTCTTTATTTTTAACAAGTTTAAATATTTTTTATTGTGTAGTTGGGTTGCGCTTATCCCAACGCCATGTGTGCTGATACTTTCTCATGCTTAGTCACCTTTCAAATTTGGCTTAGACAATAAACTTTGTTAATTGTTGACTTTTGTTTTTATACATTATTTTAAAATAATAACTCCCTTCGTAACACATATTCCTCTGCAATGATTTAACAAAATGTCAAATTGTTATGAGAATTATGTTATAGAGGGAGTAATTTACTAAGGTAAAAATATAAGAGGACACCATGTGTTCTCCTTACTTATATTAAAGATAAGGGCAAAGGATACAACAAATGGTGTCCTTTATGTAGACATAGGCAATGCCATTCCTTCCTAAATATTACACGAAGAATAAATTAGATGTTCAATCCATCAACAAAAGAAAGGAACATTTGAATAATTTTTGACCTAGCACTATAAGCACGCGATGCCGTCGCAGTCATATTTAAAAACTTATATTAAAACTAACAATGACGAAGATCAAGTTTATTATGATTTCAAATTTTTTGATGTTTTTTTCTTTTTATTGAATTTCTAGCAAAGAGTTTAAATCTATGGTGTGGTTTTAATCAACTGGTTACTTACACTAACATATGAATAGTTTATATGGTCAATATAATAATATATATATCATGAGTAATTAATATAGATTCGGATAAGAATTTTATAGCTAATTTAATTCAATATTTTTTTCAAAATAATTTTTAATAATTAAGTGATTCATGAGAATAAATTGTCCAATGTAATTAAAATGAAATTAATTAAATTTATTCGCATTTAATCATACTACTTAAATTAACTTTTCAATTTTCTTATTTATGGGAATAAATTATCAATGTAATTTAAATTTTTATTAAATGCACATACCTTTTTCTTTTATTGCTCAACTAGATAATACCCGAGCAATATGCCTCGACTTTTAAATAAAGTACGAAATGTCGTAAATAAATCAAAAACTTATTTTTTAAAACTGTGATTATCTTCATAATAATGTTTTATTTGGTGATAATAAAATAAATTATATATGTAATTCATTATAAATGTTTAAAGTTTTATCCAAAGTACAATTATTAACCTTAATTAAAGTTTTCTTATAAATTTTTTATGCAATAATAAATATAAAATAATAATAATAATAATAATAATAATAATAATAATTAATAATAATAATAATAATATAAAATAATAAAATGATACATATATAATTAATATAAGGTGGGAATGGGAGGGACAATTTGGAGGGAAAATATGAAGGGGTGGGGATTGCTTTAGTATATTGTTATTTAGATTAGATATGAATTACAAAAATAAAGGGATTTCATATTTTTTAAGTAGGGCATTTAAGAACTTATAATATTAAGGGTGATTAAGTCTTTAAGAGGGGATATCTCTTCCACCACCCTTCCTTAAATATTCTATCAGGGCAATTAAACTTTTTACATCATTAAGGGTGATTAAATCTTTTTAAGCAGTGGGGACAACTTCAAATCTTTCTCATCTCCCTCCTTTATATAATAGAGATACAAAAGAAATTAGAGAAAGTATAATAATTAATCATGCCAAAAATATTCACTTCAATCATTTAAGAAGTTTGACTGTAAATTATTTTTCTCAGAATCAATCAAAATGAAAACAATATGCAATAACAAATTTCTTTTTTTTTCAAATATTTCAGCAATCAATTCAATTCATCAATATATCAATAATTTAATTTAAATGCAAATATTTGTTGTTTATAATTATATTGGAAAGGAAACATAGATATTATTATTTAGGTTGACATCTATCATGCTTTAAGAGAGAGGAAGAGGTTTCGGACTTTAGAAACAGTGGCTTCATACTAACTTTGATCCGCAGTATTTGAAGTTTTAATCCTCATATCCCTTCCATTGTAAATGGTAATCCGGCTCTTATAACTCACCCGCCAAAAAAAAAAAATTAAGCTTTATATACTTTGTCGTTAGTCACTTCTGTTTTTGTCGTATGTATTGAACTTTTATATCTCTTCTTCCATTTGGCTATTCTTATGCTGCTAGCAAACCCTTAATTGTCAATGTTTCCCATACTAGTGTTCCCCGGCCGCAGCACAGCGCGCCGTGGCCCACTTTCGTTATAGTGAGTGTTATGTATGTGAATAATGGTCAACTGTTCCAGAGAATGTTGCAACTACTTGAATAATTAAAGTTCAATCCTCTATTTTGTTTTGTTTGATGGATATATTGGCCGAACGACCGAAAAGGGAAAATGATTAAATTTGATTCATTGGAAAATGAACTGCAGAGTAATTATGTTGAATATGAAATTAAGCAAATAATATTAAGTAGTGATGATTATGGTACCGATCTAGAAAGACATTACTTTACTACTTAAGTAAATTGAAATCTTTATTTTATTCAACTCCACACAGGAGAACATAAGAGGCATCTGGAATGAAATACTAACACTTATGGCTCAAGCATGTGCTGTAAAAGGTAAAATAATTTCATAATACAGTAAAAATCATAACAAAGTAGCTGCCCATCTCTTCAATTGCAGTCATCAACGAAAGCAGTAAGTTGGTTTGTAATCAATGACGAGGACTTTGTATAAGTGATTTAAGAAACAGGTTTGAGTGATCCTACACAATAATTAACCACCTTAGCAATTCGTTCCAAGTTCATACCTTCATTGGAAATGCGTAAATACAGTATCCAATAATAGTGATTTAATGAATTTAAAACCTGAAAAGAGTTTTAACACAATCTCCTAATATCGTTGATTATCTGATGCTTCCTCAAATCAATTCACATGCCTTCCGAATTATTTCCTTCACACATTATCACACACACTCCACCCTGCCACACAGATTTGCAGAAGGAATACTCAATATTAGAACTCAAAAAATGTATTTTTATTAATTAAGACATGGAGCTAATTATTCTGCTATAAAATCGTCAATTATGCAAACCATAATTGTTAGACCTTTGGTCAGTTATAGATAGGGAAAAATGGCATATACAGAGAAATAGTATAAACATTGAATGACATGAATACAGACATATTGACAACAATGACACTACCAAATGTTATAAACCGAGAAGGCTACAATACAAAAGTAATAATCACTGAGCAACAATAAAATGCATCACAGGTTACAATTTCCATACACAAGTAATTTTTCAATTGACCGCAAATGAACTATTGAAGTACAGTAGGTTATTTTCTTCTAAAAGAATAACAATTTACATGCTGAAATTTTTAATCCCAGCAATCTCATTATGTACACTAGCACACCGTCATGAGGGCGTGGCACTAATTACTACAACTAACCCACGCTCAGAATTACCAGGCTATAAGACACCTTAAAAGTGTCTCCCCAAAAGAGTAATCAGTGATGAAACATACCGCGTCTCGTCGATTGTTTCGACTTAGAAAGATGCTTTGGACTCAAAAAGTTGGAAATATGTGAGGTCATACTCGAACTATTGACAAAGGACAAATAAGGGGGCAAAAATATTCTTTTAATTATTTTTCTATTTTTAGGTTTTCCTTTTCTATTTTAGGGTTTTTTTTTAAATAATTTTATACTGTGATTCCCTCTGATTTCTACTTTCATACACACTCTTCACATTTTCTGATCTGCCTCACCAGTATTTTTTAGATTATTTTTCTGATTTTCTCATATTTTTCTATGATTTTTATATAGTTTTTTATACACGTCAGAAAATACAAAAAAATACAAAATACACCAACAATACTCCGGAAATACGTGGAACGCTTCTAAACACCTAGAAACTCCCTTGCTTGGAAGAGCAAGGGTGTCCTAGGTGGCGTCGGAATCCAAGGCAAAATACGAATTAAGATCGGAGGAAATCAACAAAAATATGCGCAGAAATAAATCGAGCGTATATACGCAGGACCTGCGTATATAAGCGCTCCTAGGTCAGCGTATATAACGCAGAGCTTGCGTATATACGCTCGATTTTTCCCTCTCATGCTATAAATACGTGCCTGCCTTTGCTCATTTGGGACACACACGTCTATTCAACTTGACGTCCCTAAATCTGCGTATTCACACTCTCACACTCTCATACACTCAAACAATACATTCTTGAGTTCTAGCATCATTCTATTTCGATCCAACGAGCGAAATCGATGGTATAACTCTGAGATTACTCACCTAAGACTAGGGCTGTGCAAGATATTACGATTCCGAATTTTCCGATATCGGTTTACGAATTTTTTTTCCGAAAATCCGGATATCCGTTCCGTTTTTTTGAAATTCGGAAATTCAGATCGGATATCCGGTTTGAAAACCGGAAATCCGGATCGGATCCGGAATGGTTTTTTAGAAATCCGGATATCCGGATTTCCGATTTTTTTAAAAAAATAGGGCAGATTTTCTTATTTTGGGCCTTATTACAAATTGTTCAACAAAGCCTTTTGGGCCTTTACGAATTTACAATATTACTGTCCTGCAACTAACACACACTCATCAAAACTTCTCTCTGCTCTCACTCTTCGCTCATTCACTCTCTCCTCATTCTCCCTTCAAACTACTCTCCACTCCATTCATTACCTCCATTCATCATCATCTTCATTCTTCCATTTCAACAATGTCTACTTTCTACTTCATTTTCTATTCTAGGGTTTACATTCCTCAATTTCCACTTCGTAATCGATTCAAATTCAAAAGAAATCAAAACCCTGCCTCTCGCTGCTGCAACTCGAAACCCTGCTGCCTCTAGCTGCTGCCCTCTCGCCGCTGCTCCTCGGCCTCTCGTCGCCGCTGCTGCTCGGCCTCTCGTCGCGCTACTCTCGGCTTCTCGTCGTCGCTGAGTCGAAACCCTGCAATAAGTTTTTTTTTCTGATTTAATTATTATTTTAAAAGTAGCATAAAGTGAATCAAATCCCTAAAAATTCAAGAGATTTCGGCTGAAATTAGTGAAATTAGGGTTCTGACAGAGGGATGAATTTGGAACTAACTAGTAAGATTAATTTTAGGTGTTTGTTTATGATTTTGTAAGGGTTATATTTCTGATTTTATGTGATTTAATTTTTTATTTTTTGTGGTTTTGATTTCTGATTTTAAGTGAGTATTGAGTGTAATGTAAAGATTTATATAATATTTTCATTTAATTTCTGATTTTAATTGATTTGTTGTTAATATTATTTTCTGATTAAATATAACAGAATTTGCTGATCAATATTATACAAATATACACTACTGATTGAGTTGTCAGCAATAATATTGATTTGTAGTGCAAATAACAGCAAATATATATAAAGTTAATTCGGAATCGGAAATCGGATTTCCGATCTAGAAAATTCGATATCCGGAAATTCGTAAATCCGAATAATTCGGATCGGATTCGGAATGAAAAATTCGTTTCGAAATTCGGATATCCGGAAATTCGGATCGGAAAAAATTCGATTTCCGGTTTTGCACACCCACCTAAACACCTCTTTTGACTCTTTTTAATTCCTTTTGACACTTTTAATTTGACTAATTATTATTGCGAGTTCAATTAATCACACAATGTAGAAACTCACTTTTTATTGATTCATGTAAATCCATAGGGTTAATGTTTCACTTTCGTTAATTTCATTGTTCCTTTATTTTCATTGTTATTTTAATTGTTGCTAGTCTTACTAACATTCTCTTGTGTTTTGTATAGTCATCTTTAACGAATCGTTTTATTCGATTTAAACTACAATAATTTGATTGCAGTGACAAGGTGAGGATGGCGTACATATATTATATATAGTTTTTCATATTTATGTATTTTCTCATGGTGTATGTATCCATATTGTATATATATACTCTATCACACTTGTACATATTGCTTAATCAAGACCGGAATTCATTTGCTTGTCACATTAAAGTCAGATAATCATGGACGACGGTTTTATAGGACCTTATTAATTACTGACTAACAATCAAGTGATCGCCTCATCCATGGTAAATCTTTTGTTTGTAATAATTAGATAACCCCTTAGATAATCTTTAGAGGTTAGTTACGACTCTAAAGTTGTGCTAAAAATGTTGTTATGTGCATTCAATAACCGTGATGAATGGAATTGCAATGAGACCCGAGTAGAGGCCGCTACATGGGCGAATTGGGTTACAGATCTGATTCGTACCATGTCCCCGAACCCACGACTGGTTACTGGATCGGGACGTGGGCCAATTATTTGGCACAACGTTTGGGCGTCGTGATAACTTATAGGCACGGTGGGACTCACCTTTCTCAGACAACACTACCCCAACGCACTCACGTGTGGGTTCCGTGGCTCAAGCCGCACACACGCAAAGCACTGATGTAGTACAAGCGCGCGCCCACTATACTGGGGGTACGGCCCACGGCCTACAATTTTGGCGACTTCACTGGGGATAATCACGTTAGGTGAAGTGAACAGACTTGAATAGTCTCGTAATTCCATCATCACGCTTATTGGATTTTGCATTTTGCATGTGACCTTTCGAATAAGGTCGCGCCTTAGGCTCCTTGGTCTCAATATGGGATCTGTTCTATGCTCGAGACCACCTTAAGGGGGATACTACTTTGTTGCATGTGGTTAATGGATCGCATGGCTTAAGGCAAGTCCTATCCCGCCCACGCCGCGTGTGCACGTGTTACAGATGCGTGTACATAAAGGGTAACTCGGCCATACATCATTACCGTGAAAGTGGTGAAATTGGACCAGCAGCTCTGCCTTAGGCTTGGTAACTCTCTGACTTAACCTAGACCGACCATAGTTGACTTGTCATCAACGTGTCTTGTATATATGTGCATGTATGGGTCCTAGCCATTGTAAAGTTCTAGACCTTAACACAACACTTTCATGTAGTCCATGGTCATCTTTTAGTTCACATAGCATTTCATACCCATAGTGACTTTAAGTTGACTCTACTTAGTCTGTGACCATAGTTCACTAGGACTTTGTCCTTCAAACTTTCGATCCTTAGTCCACATAGACTCTGACCTTAGGTCTTGACCTTGACCACTAGGGTAGGCACAGACTTTGACCTAAGACTTTGACCTTGACCGTACTCAATAAGGATTGACCCTTGTGCCAGACTCAGACTCGACCTTTAGCACATCTAGGGTGACCCTAACCTTCTTAGGACACTATGCATATCATACATTCCTATGTCATTTGGTGCCCTCTCAAAACAAAAAAATCAAAAAAATAAAAAAAACAAAAAAAGCAAAAAATTCAAAAAAAACGAAAGGGACCTTGCATTCATGCATTCATTCTAGGAAGATGACCATGGAATTAGGACATGCATTGCCTCTGCTTCCATGTGTTCAATATTGACCAAGGGAAGTTCACTAAGGGTTATTTCTTTTGAAACAAACATGAGCGCTCATAGCCTTGCTCGACCAAAAAGTTTGAGCCCTAAGCCAATCAAACCTAACCTTCCTCCAACCTTCATTGCCCACTAGCCTTAACACCACAAAATGGCTCTCCAACAAGAAAAGCTCCAAAAGCTTGCGAGCAAGTTCAACAGCTTGAAGCTAAGATCAAGGAGTTGACTCTGACTCTTCTCTTGGACAAGCTGTTTGGAAAGGGCGATCAAAAATGCCATCGGACCCCCTTTTACCAAGACCACTCTTTTGACCCCAACCTTTCAACCAAACTGCCAAAGGATTTCTCAGCTGAAGACATACCTAAGTTCAAGCAACTGATGACCCTCTCGATTTCATGTCAAGGGTTTAAAACCACCATGGCGCTTAAAAATTGACTCTGACTCCGCCTTGTTCCAATGGTCTTCCCTTTCCTTGGAACCGATATGTCAGTAAGTGGTTTCTTTTCACTTCCTGAGAAAGAAAATGGCTACTTGGGAAAACATCACCACAGCATTCATGGCAGATACAAAGGTAACATTCAGAACCCCAATCATCCTTTCCGAGAGCTTGAAATCCTTAAACAGGGAAGAGAACGAGGGGTTCACTGCCTATTCTGACCAGATGGAGAGAAGTGGCTGCCACACTAGTCCTCCGCTTCCACTGAAGAAGAGATGGTCAAGACCTTCATTCTGGCCTTCAGCCAAAATACAAAGATCATCTCAAGATCGCGGGCCTTACCACATTTGCAAAGGTCTATACGACATCGAGTGTACATAGAGATGACCTTCTTCAATTCACATGAGTCAGTTGGAGTCTTAGCTTTAGGATCGAGTCGAGAGTCCTTTCCCTAGCTGTGTATCATTTCTTTTTCTCCTTTTGGGTCTATGTCATTAGGTTTAGGATTAAATTTTAATTAGCCTCTATGTAATCAATTCTTTTGTTGTTAATAAAAGTTTTTTTTCTCATTCTCTCTAGCCCATATAGTTTGTGCTTCTAACTTTAATGGAATCAATTATGTCGACCTCACACTTAAATGGACATTGCCAAGAGAGGCCTTTCTTCATAGCTCACAAAAGAACTCTTCCTCCATTCCCTTCATCACATCAAATCAAATCCCTTGCAACCCTTTGAGCCATAAACACTATCATTCGGCCTATCTTTCTTTCATCACCACACATCGGCTTAACCCTTTGGATCAACGGTGCGTAGGAAAAGACATGTGCAAAAGAAAAAAAGAGAAGAAGAAATGGCAAAAACGAAAAAAGAAAAAATCAAAAGTTCAATGCCAGTCATCAAAAATGCAAATCAAGTTCAATGCAAATCCAAAGCTCAAGGCCCAAATCAAATAAAAAGTCAATAGTCTAAAAAGCACACTACGCACGGTGGGTCACTCCATGATCATCGAGCCTTTTTTTCACCCTCAAACACAGCCTCACATTACAACCACAAAAGCCCTCTTACACGAGGCATTGTCCAAATCATAATCAAGAACTACGACGGTCTTGATTCCAAAAGGATACGTAGGAAGCCTCTTCTCGAGGTCCGACCCAATACTCAATAACGTTCAGAGGTCACGTCCCAGTTGATTTGATTCTCTTAAGGCTAGAAGCACAAATTCCTAGGTAGCACCCGACATAGATCTCAAGCTTGAACCTACATCATCTAGCAACCACATCATTCCCCATTTTACTTACCCTTAGTCACAATTTTAGCCTTGTCTTTTCTTGAACCTTTAGCTATTCTTTCATACACCTGTAAAGGGCTCTCCTCAACTCATCCTTAGGCTATCTCTCTGTAGCAGTCATCAGGCATCCTCTCTAAAGCATCGCATTGCAAGCTTTCTCCATGTTCTCTCTCATGCAGCATTCAGCTCAAGTTACAGATTTGGCAAATCAAAAATCACATCCAGTACCTCATCCTTACCAATTACTGCCACAAAAGGCTAACCCATGACTCCACAAATTCACTAGCCTTACCTTACTCCATCAACCATTGCCCCAACCTCGATCAAGTTGGGAACTCACCCACTAAACCATCATTAACACCACAAATTAAGCCATTCCCACACACCTAAACCCATGGGTTGGGGCTCACTTGCAATCAACAAGATCGCTGTGCTCGAATGGGGGCTTGAGACGGCTCCATCCCGCAATCCAAAAGGCATCTTAACCATTAGTCCAATTTCCTTGGTCATTTCATGCATTAGATCTAAGAATAGACTTGCATTACACATCTAGCCATTGCAAACACTTCATAAGCATCATTGCGCATTGAATTTACATACATGCATCATGCATATGCATCCTACACAAACACATTACATGCACATTGCACATTCATTGCCACTCCACACAAGGCTAGGGCCATCTTAACATGCAGAACGTCCTGAGTTGCACTTCGTCCCGAATCGAATACTTTGACTTTCGTCTTACGAGACTTCGTCTCTTCAGACTCAGTCAAAGTGGGGGCTCTTCACACAACAGCTCCTTTACACACTTCGGGTTTTGGAATCTTCTCACGCGCCAAAGTTCCACATATGCACACTTCGGGTCTACGATTTCTCCCGCTACAGAAATCCAGCAAATACATTTTTTCGGGGCTAACGATTTCTCCCGCTACAGAAATCCAGCACAAGCATCTTTCGGGTCTACGATTCTCCCGCTATGAAATCCGGCACAACCATCTTTCGTCTTATGGTTTCTCCCGCTACAGAAATCTCAAGGCAAATTACACCTTTCGGGTCTACGATTTCTCCCGCTACAGAAATCCAGCACAACCATCTTTCGGGTCTTATGGTTTCTCCCGCCTACAGAAACCTCAAGCAATACACCTTTCAGATCTTGGAATCTCTCCGCTATAGAAGTTCCGTCAGCACATCTTCGGGTCTTGGAAATTTCTCCCATACAGAAGTTGCGTCAGCACATCTTTCGGGTCTTGAATCTTCTCCCGCTACAGAAGTTCGTCGCATCTCTCGGGTTTTTTGGAATCTTCTCCCGCTCAGAAGTTCCGCGCACTCTCCGGGTTTTGGAGTTTGCTTCGCAACAAAATTTCCAAGGCAAGCAAATCAAACCGCACGGACACGGCTACAGGTAAAACTAACCTTTGTTTTGCAGGTATCAGGCGAAAAAGGTGACTCAGGGTCGCAGAACGTCTTGAGTTGCTCTCCGTCTCCGAATCGAATACTTTGACTTTCGTTTTATGAGACTATCATATCTCCAGAATCAGTTAAAGTGGGGGCTTCTGTAGACACCTAAAAGTGTCTCCCAAAAGAGTAATCAGTGATGAAACATAACCGCGTCTCGCGATTGTTTCGACTTAGAAAAGATGCTTTGATCTCTCAAAAGTTGGAATACGTGAGGTTCATATCTCGAACTATTGAGCAAAGGACAAATAAAGGGGCAAAAATATTTTTCTTTAATTATTTTATTTTTAGGTTTTCTTTCTATTTTTAGGGTTTTTTTAAAAAAAATTTATACTAATGGATTCTCCTGATTTCTACTTTTCATCACACGCTTCACATTTTTCTGAGCTTACCAGTATTTTAGATTTTATTTTCTGATTTTTCTATATTTTTCTATGATTTTTATAAGTTTTTTATACGCAGAAAATACAAAAAAATACAAAATAACCAAAAATACGCGCGCGGAAATACGTGGAACCTTCTAGAACACTCTCTAGAACTCCTTGCTTGGAGACAAGGGTGTTCTAGGTGCGTCGAATTAAGGCAAATCAGAAATAAATCGGAGAAATCACAAAATACGCGCAGTAATCGAGCGTATATACGCAGGGCCTGCGTATAACGCTCCTAGGCAAGCGTATATACGCAGAGCTCTGTGTATATACGCAGGTCTCCTGCGTATATACGCTCGATTTTCCCCTCCTCGTGCCTATAAATATCGTGCCTCTTTGCTCATTTGAGACACACACGTCTATTCAACTTGCACGTCCCTAAACTTGCGTATTCACACTCTCACACTCTCATACACTCAAAACACATACATTCTTGAGTTCTAGCATTAATTCTGTTTCGATCCAACGAGCGAATCGAGGTATAAATTGAGATTACTCACCTAAACACCTCTTTTTGACTACTTTTTAATTCTTTTTGACACTTTTATTTGACTATTATTATTGCGAGTTTCAATTAAATCACACAATGTAGAAATCATCTTTTTATTTGATTCATGTAAATACATAGGGTTAATGTTTCACTTTCGTTAATTTTTGTTCCTTTTATTTTCATTGTTATTTTTATTGTTGCTAGTCATTACTAACATTCTCTTTGTGTTTTTTGTATAGCCATCTTTACGAATCGTTTTATTCGATTTAACTAACAATAATTTGATTGCAGTGACAAGGTGAGGATGCGTACATATATTTATTAGTTTTTCATATTTATGTATTCTCATGGTGTATGTACCATATGTATATATATACTCTATCACACTGACTGTAACATATTGCTTTAATCAAGACCGGAATTCAATTGCTTGTTCATATTAAAGTCAGATAATCATGGACGACGACGGTTTATAGGCACTTATTAATACTGACTAACAACAAGTGAACGCTCACCATGGTAGAAGTCTTGTTTTGTACATAATAGTACCCACTTAGTAATCTTTTAGGTTAGTACGCTTCTAAGGTGCTAAAATATGTAAGTTATGTGCATCAATAACCGTGATGAATGGAATTGCAATGAGACCGAGTAGAGGCCGCTACATGCGGGCGAATTGGGTTACAGATCATGATTCGTACCATGTCCCGAACCCACAGCTGTTACTGGATCGGACGTGGGGCCATTAATTTGGCACCAACGTTTCGGGCGTCCGTGATAAACCTTTAAAGCAGACGGTGGCGACTCCCTTTCTCGACAACACTACCCAACGCACTCCTACGTGCGGGTTCCGTGGCTCAAAGCCACGACACGCAAAGCACCGATGTAGTACCAAGCCGCGCGCCCGCGCTATAACGCGGGGGTACGGCCCACGGCCTAAACCAGCTCTATTTGAGTGAAAGTTTCATTATATACCTGGTACATTCGTAACCCAGTTTTTGTTACTATGGGGTATGGCTGGCACCTTCCGTTTCTTGTTCATCGTTTCCTCTTCAAGCTGCGAAAATACCGCTACAACGTCATCTCTTTTAACTTGTAATCCAGCATGGTTTCCTATGATATGAATGTTTACTCACACTCATTATACATTTCTATTGTCAACTTGTCAAGTTAATACAAAAGAAAAACAGGTACCCATTCGGTCTATATTTCTACATCCTATTACACGTTCCAGGCTATCGATTCTAATATTACTTCTTCATGAACAAATACACAGGATAAACATGGAACACCAATTAATTGGATTCAAGAAGCACATATGCATACTTGTCACATTAAAACAATAAGATTGAAGATGAATACCGTTTCCATCATCAATAATCCAAGGACACATTGATCATTTGAGCTTAGCTTCTCAAGTTGTACAAACTTCATTATAATGCGAACAAATACTACGCACTACATACAGAAATGCACATAACAGTGTAACACTGATTAAAATTACACAAGATTTTAGTGAAATTCATTAGACATTCAAACCTCAACAGCCAAACAATTCAACAGACATCAAACATTTAAATTTGCACTAAAATCAACCAAAAAGGTTGTTCTAATGTATAAACGCATTTAATGTAAACCCATGTTATTAATTCCACACATGAACGGCAAAGATCCATTGAATCTAACTGAAACTCAACAAATCACATAGTCAAAAGAAAATGAAAATTGCCATTAATGAAAGGGGATTTATAAAAACAGGAAAACATGAGAAAATTAAGTTTGGTGAAGCATGAGAAATCAAAATTAGATCTTACCTTTTCATCAAAGACTTCCACCTCTTCATCTCACTTGACCTCACAAACACTACCTTACTGATCCATCCGAAGGCTGCACATTTCAATTAATCAAATCACCACATTTTTTTTATTTTATTTTTCTACATTTTATTTTCTTTTTTCAGTTACCGGAAATGAAAGTATATGTAGTAGTAATTTCTAAAAATCAAACTTTTTCATAAATTATAAATAAAACCACCAAAATTTTTTAAACAAATATCAGTAAGAGAGAAGATAACGTATACCAAATGTACCCATTAATTAATTTCTCACTAACAAACCCGAAATAGAAACGAAGAAAAGAAAGGTATCAAATCTTATTAAAAAGTTATGACTCAATTGACTCAGAAAAATCCGTCATTATTGATTAAAAGAAGACATAAAATTGAAAAAAATTTACCTGAGTATTACGAATGGGACGATTACCGGAGAGAGAGAAGAAGAATCAGCTGAGGGATTTTCCGACCAAGTTAATAGATCTTTTGTTGATGTGTGTGGCTTTTCGCACCGGAGTTCCTCTGTATCCATTTTTTCCACTACTTCTTCTTCCTATATTTCTCCCTTTTCTCCAATCAACAAACTGCAAAATGCAGATCAAACACAATCAATCTAAAAAATTGTGTTTTGTGTTTACTCAAAATAACTATAATCAATGGAAAAAAAACTGAGGAAACAAAATTAAAATTTAACCCAAAAACTCCAAATCGAAACCAAACTCAACCCTAAAATTCGAACGAAACCCAATTTGAACAAACAAAACTATTAATAAACAAAACAAAATCAAACCTTACAAATCGAAAATTGGTACTTAATGGGAAACCTTCAATTGCAACCATTTGTTTCAGGTTCTCCTTAAGGCCCCCCAACAACGAACCTTAGCTTCCAATCCCCTTTTCAATCGGCAATGGGTACAGACACCCGACTGTTGCAGACCACAACACGACCTGATGACACTGCGTAAAGGAGTAGCGCGGTGAGACGGTGACGGAAACGGTGTGAGAATTAGAGAGAGGCGTCGCAGGGAAGAAAAAAAACAGACAATGCAACGATCTGGCGAAGAGGAGGTGGGAGGTATGAGTGGTGAATGAATGAAATTCTAAATGGCAGCAAGGAAACGAAAAGAAAAGAAGAAAGGAAAATAGAAGGGGAGGACAAAGAAAGAGCATAACAAAAACAAAATGAGTGGTGAAATGAATGAAATCTGAAATTGGCAGCAAGGAAGTAATAGATTTGGCAGGCTTGTAATTAACATGAAGAGAAGAGGGTATAATTGGAGAGTAACTGTTCATTATGAACAGTATTTTATACTCACTTTTTTGTTGTTTGGATTTGGATTATAAATTTATAAGTATAGTTGTTTGTGGGTAATATTATAATTTTGGATTATACTAAACATACTAGATTAATTTCCATGCGATGCACAGCTACATTAAATATTTTTTAGATTTAATCTTATAATTATTTTTATAAATATTTTTTAATTATTGATATATTTTTTTAAAATATATAAGTTGTTTATCTTTGTAGTTTTTATTTCTCTAATCTTGTATTAATAGTAAGATATGATATTTATTATTCTTATTTTAAGAATCTTTTTTAATTACTAATGATATAAATTTAGGATATACTCCCTCTGTTCCTTATTTATTTGCTACATTGCTTTTTCACAGTTTTCGAGACACAACTTCAAACATAATATCTCAAGTTATATAATTGAAAAAATTATAATATAAATATTTGAAAAGTACAAATGGAGAGGAATCAAACAAGATCAATCATGACTATGTTTTTTTCTTATGTATATAAATCTAAAGAACACTCAAGTTCACAAATGAACAGTGCTACAAGTCAAAATGTATTAAATAATAAAGACGGAAGGAGTAGTTGTATATTTATGTTTTTTATTATTTAATCTTTTATTAATAATATGATATAATAATTGTTACCCTATATATAGTATCGTTTTTTATTTAATTTAATATTTTTTGATAAATATGTGGAAATAGATAATTTTAATATAATATATGGAGAATTTTTTGATTAGAATATGATGTCATAGGTCT
>SNQN01000940.1:0-42044 GCA_008642245.1 Bassia scoparia
CCTATTCAGAATTAAGGACCTCTTAGACCTATGAGCCACTTGAAATTGAATGGGCCTAGCCTTGAATCAAAGTTCTAGGGTTGAGTCTATGATCGAACCTAGTTCAGTTTTAAGGTTCTTAGTTGAAGTTGAAGCGAACCTAATTCAGATTCAAGGCTCTTGGGTGAAATTGAATTGAACCTAATTCAGATTTAAGGTTGAATTGATTGGAATTGAATTGAACCTAATTCAGATTTAAGTCCTTGAATTAAGGTTGAATTGAACCTAATTTAGGTTTAAGGTTCAAAAGGTCGAATCTAAGTCAGATTTAAGATTCTTGATTGGAATCGAACCTAAGTCAGATTCTAGGTCGAATGGAGTTTGAAATTGATTTTGAAATGGGCCTAATGGATCGTCAAACTTCATGTCTTGAACCATAGATTAAGGGACTGGGCTTAGTTGGTGGTTAAGAATTTGGACTGAATGAAGAGTCACAAGTTAACAAGCACATTGATTGAAACACAAATCCAATTTATTCACTTAAGGTCAGGATCTAAGTGAACTATAGTGGCTTGGTTAAGTCTGATAGTGTCCATGCCTAAGAGTAGGAGCTGGGTCCAATTTCACCACCACAACATTGGTGATGTATGGCCGAGATCCCTTATATACACGCATCTAGTAACACGTGCATACGCGGCATGGGCGGGATAGGACTTACCTTAGCCATGTGATCCATTAACCACATGCAACCAAGATAAAATCCCCCTTAAGGTGATCTCGAGCATAGTCCATGCCCATATTGAGACCAAGGTGCCTAGGACATGACCTATTCGAAGGGTCACAAGCAAAATTCAATTGATTATGAATATGGAACTACGAGACTTTCAAGTCTGTCCACTCACCAAATGGTGATTATCCCAGTGAAGTCGCCAAAAACTGTAGGGCTTCGCCCGCCTTGGGGGCGTGACCTCAGCTTCAGTGTCATGGAATTGAGCCATGGAATCGCATGTGAATGCGTTGGGGGTTGTCGAATTGAGGGATCGCCACCGTGCCTATATAGGTTATTCACGGACGCCCGAAACATTGGTGCCAAACTAGTGGCCCACAAATAGGTCCAGTAACCAAAGTGTGGGTTCGGGGACATGGTACGGATTGAATCAGTAACCAATCCCCGCATGTAGCGGCCTCTACTCGGTCTCATTGTAGTTCATAAATCACAACAATTGATTCAAAGAGCCTATTGAATTGATCTTGAAAGCGCACTAATTACTAGGTGATTGCTATTATGTACAAGCAATGACTTCTATAATGGACAAGGCGATCGCTTCATTGTTAGTCAATATTAACAAGGTGCTTAGAAACCGGTCATCCATGATTATCTGACTTTAATGTGATACGCATTGAATTCCGGTCTTGTTTAAGTAGTATATACAAGTGTGAGTGAGATATAATATATATATATATATATACATATGGATACATCACACACTCGAAATACATAAATATGAAAAACCATATATATATATGTACGCCATCCTCACCTTGTCACTGCAATCAATTAGTTTAAATCGAATAAAACGATTAAATCGAATAAAACGATTCGTTGAAGATGGCTATACAAAACACAAAGGAATGTTAGTAATGACTAGCAACAATAACATAACAATGAAAAAAAAGGTACAATGAAATTAACGAAAGTGAACATTAACCCTATTTATTTACATGAATCAAATAAAAAGTGATTTCTACATTGTGTTGATTTAATTGAAACTCGCAATAATAATTAGTCAAATTAAAAGTGACAAAGGAATTAAGTAGAGTCAAAAGATGTTTTAGGTGAGTAATCTCAGATTTATACCCTGATTTCGCTTGTTGAATCGAACAGAATCGATGCTTAGAACTCAAGAACGAATGTGTTTAGAGTGTTTGAGAGAGTGAGAGAGAGAATCGCAAGTTAGGGACAGAGAGAGACAGAATAGACGTGTGTATGAAAATCGTGTGTCTTTTCGGAATGAGCAAGGCACGTATTATAGGCGCGAGGGGAAAAAGGAGAGAGAAAAACCTGCGTATATACGCAGGAGACCTGCGTATATACGCAGGCCTACGTATATACGCAGGAACCAGCGTACACGCGTAAACCTGCGTATATACGCAGGGGAACCTGCTATATACGCAGGGACTGCGTATATACGCAGGGGACTGCGTTATACGCAGAGGCCTGCGTATATACGCAGTCTGCGTATATATTCTCCGCGTATTTTTTTGATTTCCTCCGATTTGATTTTCCATAATACGTGATTCGCTTTGATTCGACGCACCTAGACACCCTTGCTCTCCAAGCAAGGAGTTCTAGAGTGGTTCTAGAAGGTTCAAGTATTTCCGGAGTATTTTCTGTGTATTTTGTTTTTTTTGTATTTTCTGCGTATAAAGTTTAGAAAAATCATAGAAAATAAAGAAAATCAGAAAATATTAAATACTGGTGAGCTCAGAAAAATGTGAAGAATGTGATGAAAAGTGGAATTATGGAGATCACCAAATAAATTATTTAAAAAATCCTAAAAATAGAAAATTAAAAATAAATAAAGAAAATGTTTTTGCCCCTTTTATTTGTCCTTTGCTCAATAGTTCCGAGTATGACCTCACGTATTTCCAACTTTTGTGAGTTCAAAGCACTTTTCTGAGTCGAAACAATCGCGAGACGCGGTATGTTTCATCACGGATTACTCATTTGGGGAGACACATTTAGGTGTCTACACGTACCTACTGTCCAATCCTGAAGCGATAGTCGGTGTTGTCTCCAGGCCAACCTGGAAAGTGGAGAGATCGGCGAGTGTCTCGCCATTGGGTTACTTTCCTTCTCTGAGGAAGGGGGTGTGGTCGTCTTACGTGGGGCGCGGTCATCTCCTGAAGCCATTTCTGATTGCCTCCCCACAGACGGCGCCAAATGTTGTAGCAAGTAAATTGGTCGATGAGTGGCCTGGCTACAATATTTCCCTAGCTTCTGGTTGAGAGAGGGGTGGAGGCTCCCGTCAATGCTACCTCGGAGAGCTGACCTTCTATTGCACGTAGACTCGCTCCTTGCTTTCCTAGACCTCCTGGCTGAGAAATCTTGAGCCCTGGCACCTGCACAAAGGAGAATCATAATTGTATCTCCCCTCCGATGCTTAAGTAAGTATGGAGTTTAGGGAATAAAAAGTGACAAGCTAGAGAGAGAAAGTAGTTGGGAGTTATGCAATAAATGCTATGAAAAATTGTGTCCGTTTTCCTTGGTTTTGGGGTATTTATAGGGAATCCTCAAAAACCAAGGAACCACTTATGGGTGACACTTGTTCATCCTCCGTGCTCCCGAGCGTTCCTTACTACTGTTTTAGTGTAGAAACGTCGGTTCTCCGTCCCGTTTTGGTTCGGATTAATAAAAACAATGGCGTTTGCCACGTGGATCGTTTTGACCCGATATTTTGGAGACACGTGGGCAGGGATTTTCCGTGCCACATCACATGCAATAATGGCTTAACAATTATATCATCTTTTAATTTAATATTTCATTTAATTTAATTTCTTATGTCAATTTACATTAAATGAACTGTAGTTTCTAAAAGGTTTTTTCAATTTTATTTTGTAATGTATTTAAATTTAAATTTTAATAATTTATTTGATTTTTTCGGTAGATCTGCGTGAAATGCAATTATCATGTTTAGTTTAATTTGTTACTTGAAATTCGATTAGCTTATTTAGGATTTCTTATCTAGTTTGTTTATATGAGGTTTATCTAGTGTAGAAAGTTTGAATTAGCTTAATTTTGTATAAATTTATTTTAAAATTTTAAATTTTAAATATTTTATTATTATCTAAGTGTTTAGTATGTGATAGACGTTTAATAGTTTATTATTCTCTTATCCAGTTTGTTACTTGAAATTCTATTAGGTAAATTTTGTAAGGTATTTAAACTTAAATTTCATAGTTTAATTAATTTAATTTTTTAATGGAGATATTTTGTATTTGAAATTTAAGTAATTTTTTAAAAAAATTAATAAGCTGTTGACCTCTCATCAGTGCGATATGAGCTTAACACGGAGAATAGATGGTGTCATCATTACATCAGTATCATTCTATTTTAGTATATAGTTATAGATAGAAGTTACAAATAGATAGATTATAGATTAGTACTAAATAATATTTATGCTTTCTAAAATCATGAAAAAAATCAATATCTAAAAATTCATACAATCGTAAAAAAGAAATTATCTCTTTATCAATCTGAGCACTTCAAATAGTACGTGTTAAAAAAATTCAAAATTAAATTAAAACATTAAGAGTATCAAATGTGAAATGTCAACAATAAATAATAATCACTAAGAATTTTCATGTTCATTCATTACTCATCCAAAAGCTATCATAGATAATAGCTATTGTTCATAAATTAATGGGTGAATTACAAAAAAAAAAAACGTAGAAATCAAGTTATCTTTTTTGGCAAAAATTTCTTCCTAATGGTACTAATTTGATCAAGGCTAAAACCAAAAGCCTTCTCAAGCAGCTCATCATTAATTCCGGCACCAAACAATGCATTAGGGATCCTAATGATCCCTGGATTTTGGCTATTAAAACTTCCTATAATCGTCGCCGGTGTTCTCCCTACATTCATTTGGAAATGTACTAACCCTCCAGGGTAAACCATAACCTCTCCGGCCTCAATCACCTTAGCAAAAACCCTATTTGTCGAATCAACGAATCCGGAGTAAACACTCCCTCTTACCACATATGCAATCTCCGTGGCTCTTGGGTGCAAATGGGGAACATTAACACCCCCTACCTTAAGATCGGCCCTAGCAATTGAAATTCCTAGGGTATTTAGGCTCGGAAAATTCAAAGATGTTACAGAAATACCCGAAAACCCAATTTTAGAAAAATTACCCGGAGACTTTATCCCCGAAAATATAAAGTCTTCGGGCGTTACCTCGGTCAAGGGTTTGCATGGGAGGGTGTGGAAGTGAGAAGAAGTGGTAGTGCTCAAGGGCATGGAATTGTTGCTAGGTATGCAAAAATCTTGAATAGGGTCAGGGTCAGAAGCTTTTGTAAGGAGAACATACAAGAAGGAAGAAATAATGAACAAAACTAACTCAAATTGAGCCATTTTATTTTCCTTTGATTTCTCCCTTGTACAACTTCATAAGAGTTACTATGAGAGGGGTTATATAGATGTGAGATTACCAAAATTGTCCTTAAATTAGGATATTGTGAGGACATTTCAAGGGGTAAATTGGAGATTYTGTTGTAGGCCATGCAAAAGTTTTTGGCATGCTCTTATTATGCATGATAAAAAAAAAAGAACCTTAATTAGTCTTAGCAACAAGGTTAATTAGTTGTCTTTTTTAAAGGATCATCACTACGCTAGAACACCATCATTATTAAGGTTTGATAAATTAACTCCAATTGTATATTTATATATTACATTTTTTGCTCATCCATGTATCAAGGCATGCTTTGTCTCCTTTGAAGATAATCTGGTATATACAATGATTAGAGCACAATGATGATGAGTTGATTATTATAGTTATCTTATGTTATTAGTGTTTTTCATTTCTCGGTTACTAAACCTCGCCCCTATATTACTTACTTTCGCCCCAAAATATTGCGTRATTTTCCCATTTTAGCCTTCGTACTCTCAAAAACACATTGTTCCTCCTCTCACCGACACGCTTTGCACCACCACGAAGTTACCGGAATCCCTTAGCGGATGCACTGATGTCGGAAAAGGAACCGTCGTCGCCACCACCTAACACTGGACAGGTAATTTTTTTTTTTATAGTGGCGTTTGAATATTACGCACGTCGGGACGTGCGTCTGAATATTCCTCACGTCCCATGGGACCTGAGGAATATCCAGAYGCACGTCCCATGGGACATGCGTCTACTGTGGACGCACGTCCCATGGGACGTGTGTCCAAAGTGCAAACGTAGGTATTTATTTTTTTTTAAATGATTTTGTACTCGTAATATACTTGTGTTAATATATATTTTCCAAACAAATTATTAGTCAATATTAAAAAAAATATCATGAAAAGGGGTGGAGTGATGGAAAGAAGAGAGGGAATGGGTAAAGGGCTTTTTGGGAAAATTTACTAATATTTTGGGGCGATGATTAACAAAGCCCTTTTCATTTTGACATTATTAATCAACAATTTAGCATGCTTTGTGTGTATATTTGGCCAAATTAATAATTATGGATATTGAATTGATTATATTGTCATTTGTCGTTGTATATATCACTAATAATATTAGCATATTGTACTAAACAGGTTCTATCAACAATTATACAAGAGATGACAAATGATGAGTTACACTTAGTCGATCTAGTGGTGAAACTTGAATTCGTTTTAATTACATGCATCTATCCAAGTGYTGCACTTTGAAGACGACTTCAAGTTTGTTTGGTATAGTGTAAAGCAATTTCTATATTATTATTTTTTTTCAATTTTACTTTCTTCGGTTTGTAAAAGAGTGTAAAACAAATACCCTAAAAATAAACAACCCGATCTGTGGGTGGCCTAATGATAATGGACCATATATTTCTTTAAAAGGAAAGAACAACTTCGATCCAATATTCATTCCTCCTCCCCGCGACTCAGTCGAATTCAAATCAACTAAACTCCAAACATTATAGAATATCAACGTACTTCACATCTGATCCTTTCAGTTCAGTTTAATTTACACGATTTTAATCCAAGTAAGATATGGCCTTTAATTTGGGGAAAATATTTCTAATTTTTTATGAGTAAATTTGAGTATGTAGCTATAGTTGCTTGCCATGGAAGAGAAATGTAATGATTTATGGAATAGAGGCACAAAACTTGTAGTCTTCCACACTAAGATAACCTAAAAAGACGTTAGCTTTATATTTATGTATATGTTTGGTACGTGGTGGACTTCTAACCGTGTGCAAAAGAGGGTGAATTATCTTATACTTTGAGCAAAGATACAATTATAAGAAAAGATTCAATTCGTCAAAGTATTACAAAATGATACAAAAAGAATAGGATTTATTTTTGCCCAAGTTTAAGCTAGTTTGTAGACTAATTTAATGGACAACTATAGCACATCGTTTATAGGTTGATTATATATAGCATCATGATTAAATTTCTTGTAGATTGATTAATTAGGATCAAAATGATATTACAATGATCAATTCTTAAGACTAATTAATGACTAATGGAAGCATATTTAATTTATTTATTATAAGTTATTGTAATGGAATTCCTAATACTAATGGAAGTTAACTGTTTGTAATGGGTTAGGAGTGAGTGAGTGACCATAAAATAATTCGGGGTATTGTAGTTAACATTTGCATGAAGGGGGTTGAAAATCATGACAATTAGAGCTTCTTCATCAAGTAGAATTCTCTTTAGATAGCAAATTTTTTAAGGTAAATCAATTTAATTAATAGAACGCGACATGGATTGAACCAACACAAGGGATTAGCTTGGCGTGCAGTGGAGTAAATTTCCATTAGCTTGTAGTTGATTAGGCTGATGAACCATTGTTCATGACTTCATGATGATTAGACATAACTCAAATGTAAGTACCTAAATTTATGTACGTACAAGTAAGTTAGACTTGACACACCGACCTTCATTCATAGTTTCACACTAAGCCATTCAATACAATATTAGCTTATTAGGTTGGTGTCTATAATAAAATTACATGGAGGAAAAGAAAATAGAAGTGAGGGTTGGTAGAAAAAAAAAAGAGAGGGATAGAAATAGATTCATTTTTCTTCTCTTTTAATAAGCACAAAACCTTCAAAAGTGGAGGGGGAAAAATGTAACTTACCGTTACCCTCCTTTCTCTTCTATTTCTTTTTTTTCCCTTCTTTTTCGCTATCCAAACATAAATTTGCGAAATCGAGGTGGAGGAGTATGTCTCTTTGATTCTTGCCAAAAACCAAAAAATTCAAGTCCAAGAAATAAGGGGAATTGTTATAGTCACACCTGATTTTGTTATAGGCACTCTTTCTCTGAGTACGTAGTTTTCAATGGTTTTTCACATGAAGGTGTGCTTATTATAATTTAGGGTGTGCTTATAACATGTCCTAGGATTAAGATAAGTCTACTTTAGGTCAAATAAATGATTCATAACAAATCCATTTAATTATGATGTAATAAGGTGGAACTATAGTCAATCAGTTTAAATACCCCTCATTTTTTGGATAGATGCTACTTCGAGGCCCTCTAGTTCCCCTCTTTGGAGAGATATTGTGCAGGGTAAGGAGATCCTAAAAAAGGGTTTGGTTAGACAGATTGGAGATGGGGTTGATACTTCTCTTTGGTGCGTGGGATTGTTGGGTTGGGACCGAGCCCCTTTATTCTCTTATGGAGAAGAGAATTCCTCCTTCTTTGGAGCATTGGAGAGTTTCCCATATCATTGTCAATGGTTCTTGGAGTCTTGATAGGATTAGACACTTACTTCCTACCTTTATTCTTGATCTTATTGAGGCTATTCCTTTAGCGTCTTCTAGGGGTTTAGATGACAGTTGGAGATGGGTTGATAATGCTAAGGGTGTGTTCACTATTAAGTCTTGTTATCATTTAATTAGTAAACCCTTGATTTATGACTTTAATATTCCCCTCCCTTGGAATAAGTTGTGGAAACTTGGAGTGCCTTATAAGTATCGAATGTTACTTTGGAATATTTTCCATGCTATTCTTCCTATTGCTGCTAATCTCTCCTCTATAATTCCTAATTTCTCTCCTATGTKCTCTAGATGCTACTCCTCTCATGAGGATCATCTTCAACTTTATAGGGATTGCAACACCTCGAAGAAGCTTTGTTCCTCTATTTTCTCTCTTAAATTATGTAAATCTTCCATTGATCCTGAGTTATTTAACTCCCTTGATTGGATTCCTTGGTTGAAATACAACTTTAAGATTGGGAATAATTGGATGGAATTATTTTGTACAGCTCTTCGGCACTTATGGTCGATCCGCAACCGTTCTGTCTTTGATCTTATGGTCATGCACCGTACCCCGGCCTCCTCTACCCTTAATAAATTTCTTAATGATTGGCATGCAACTAATCTTATTTTGCAGGGCAAAAGCATTGAGTCTTCTGGTTCGGCTACTGCTGCCACCAGGTGGTGCCCTCCCCCTCCGGGYAGGGTAAAGTTGAATGTTGATGCTGGTTTTGCTAGAGGAAACAAGGCTTCAGGTGGTGGCGTTTTGCGTGGAGCTGATGGGAAGTGGATAATGGGCTTTGCTGTCAAGTTGGTTGCTAATGATGTTGCTGCTGTTGAGCTTAAACGGTTGTTTTTGGGCTTCAATTTATGCAAATGTTGGGGTATGATGACTTTGAGTTGGAGATGGACGCAGCTGATATTGTCAAGCTTCTCCGTACCAAAATAGACTTTGGGAAGCATGTTTTGGGGCCTATCTTGTTGGATGCTTCTAAGCTTCTTAATTCTCTTGGTAATGTGGAAATTATGTATATTCCTACAAGGTTTAACAAGATTGCTCACGAGCTTGCTGCCTTTGGGATGACAATGTCGAGTGCCAAGACCCTCTTGAGTGGTCTTCCTTCCTTCCTTCCTTGAAGAGGCGTTTAGTATCGAGAATGGTGGTGCCATGTTGGTGGATTAAGTCTGCATGTTCCTCTGTTGTTTATCACTCTGGGCATGAGCCTGTTGTAATTGTCTTTAGTTTATGGTGTTCTTGTTGCCTCCCTTTGATTTGGCTGTTGTTGTTGCGTTGCCATGAGTGGTTGTTTCCCTTGTGTTTTCGTTTTTGTTGGACTTTGTTGGCAGCCTTGATGGTTTTTGTCAAGGCTGATTTATGAATAAATGTCTCCTTTTGGTAAAAAAAAAGTTTAAATAAGTTCAAATTTGTTTATGCCTTGCAAGATAACAACGTATCCTAAAATAAATAGGACCATAAAGCCCCTATTGCTATTTACTTATAATTCCTCCGTAAATAAATGTTTGCAACAAACAATATCTAGAGCTAGTAAATGGGTCATGTCGTGTTCGGGTCATAATTTTTTGGTGTCAAAAAACCTCCGACCCGACCCATTTTAATTTCAATTCGTGTTCGTGTCAACCCATTTAATTTTTCGTGCTGAAAATCTCAAACCTAACGCGCTTTTTTCAGATCGTGTTCATGTCATRTTAGTTTTTGCTTGTTTTTATTTAGGCTTAGGCTTTTAGCCTAAGTAATGTTTTTTATTTTTATATGGAAAATTTGGCAATAAATACCTAGTTTTATGGTCATTTTGAAAATAAATACCTAATTTCAATTTTATTTTACTTAAATACCTAGTTTTGCCCTAAAATTTGGAAATCAATACCAACTAACCAAAATCTGTTAAAAACTTAACAGCCCCATCCTTGTGTTATTACCTTAATGCCCCCCTCTAATGTTTTAAACCTTACCCATTTCTTTTCTCCCTCAATACTCGACGTTCTCCTCCCTCTTCAACTTCTTCTCATCTTCTTCCCCTTCAACACCATGGACACCAACCACARTCCGACCACAAACACCTTGTCCAAGTCGACGAATACCACCCTTTGCTGTAAAACAACCATTGATTTTYAATMAAATTTGTTTGAGAAAATTTCACTGTTCTATCTTCTTCCTTGTAAATCCATTTGATAAAATAAATACATTCTACCTTCTTCAATCAATTATTTTTCAGAATAAATTTTCATTTTCAAATCTTATAAATTGATTTTGCAAACATTTATCATCAATTGGTTCTTCGGGTGAGTTTTTTCTTTTACTTTATTTTTAGAATCAATTTTTCTTTTCTTATTATGTTTCTGAATCATTTGGGTTTAAATTTTCGAGTTTATATGCTATGAATATTGTTTTGTGATGATAATTTTGAGGTTTGCCTTAATTTCCATTTTCAGATCTAGAAATTGGGTTTTTTTCTGAGTTTTTTTTTTTTKTTTAGAAAAAATTTTGAATTTGTGAAATGTTTTGATGAGTTTGTGACTATTGTTAGTTAATTGAAATGGCCTGGAACTGAAAGAATAATATGATGGTTGAACTTGGTCCATTCACGAATTTTGGGTTCCTTTGGGCATGTAATTATTGTGGTGGTGGCGGTAATGGTGGTTTCCAGGGTGGTGGTGGCGTCGGTAATGGTGGTTTCCAGCCTTCCAGGGTAGTGGTGGTGGTGGGGCAGCAGCTGGTACAAGAGAGAAGGAAATGGGCCCTACAATATTTAACGGAAAACTAACAGAATGAACAAGTTTCTGTTAGTTGGTATTGATTTTTAAATTTTTGGACAAAACAAGGTATTTAAGTAAAATAAAATTGAAACTAGGTATTTATTTTCAAAATGACACTAAAACTAGGTATTTATTACCAAATTTTCCTTTTTATATTTTGAAAATTCGGGTCATTTTAGGTTGGTTTCGTGTCGAGAATTTCAACTTAAACCTGACCCATTTAATTTCCGGTCGTGTTTGTGTCAACCCATTTAACTTTTCGTGTTGAAAATCTCAAACTTAACCCGCTTTTTATAGTCGTGTTCGTGTCATGTCAATTTTTGTCAGCCTTAACAATATCCCTTTGTTACATAATGTTCAAGTGTTCAATTTAGTAGCATTTTATGCACATGATGCGTGCGACTTTATTTCTATCTAATATAGTTACAGCCCACCGGATAAATTATGCATTAAAAATACCATGTTGTAGTTACCCGCAAGATGTCGTCAATGTACGATGGTGACAGTCCGACATTTGTTATTTAATTTTTGATTTTTGGTGTGATTCTATGTATCAATTGTATATAGTATTAAATTTTCTTCATATGTTATTTTGTGATTTGTAATACATTGATAATCAAATATATGTAGTATATTGTGCAAGTTTTTTTTATTGCGTTAATAATTTATTCAATTGAAAATCTTTATCCCTTAATTGCAGCACTTAATTGATTTTGGTGGATTATTTTTGTTAAAACTTTTGTATATACTGTATATTCGGTGCATTGCTCAATTTAAAATTATATTGATTTTGGTGGTATTTTGTGAAGAGAATGGGGTAAAATTATAATTTACCTGGACACTATCACCGCGTCACCAGCTCTCATTTTCCCTTATATAATAGAGATAATAAGGAAAAATATACTCCTTATGATTTTTAATATTCTGTGCATTTACTATTTGGGGGAAAAAAATAAAAATAATGTATTATAATGTGAGCGAAGTCAAGAAGTAGGAGAGAATGTGTATAAAAGGGGAAGTATGGAGAAATGGAGTAAGAGAATGAGTGGTTAAAGAGTAGGAGATAGAGTGTCCCTGAATGAAACAAAGTACCATGCACATCACCACCAAATTACATCATCACAATAAAACTTAAATTATTTTTTATTTTACAAGCTTGAAATATAAAACAGAAGTTACAACATTTTAAATTTTTAATCCACACCGAATTCCAAATAGCATCACCACAGCATAATATAAGGGGCCCAAAACACCCAAAGCCCAAGACCCATATAATTTGCAAAACTAGACTAATAGAAATATAGAATGTAAAATTACAAGGTAGTCAATCAAACAGACCAACAATGCTAAACTCATTTTAGTACAAAAGTAAATCAATTTTGAATCCCCATTAATCTCGGAAATTTGTGAATAGTGAAAATTCGGTGACTTTTGTAGTAAGATATTAGTATTATTCATGTCTAAAACCCTATAAAAAAAAAACCGCATTTTGATCTAGTTATTCAAATGATTTTGAATTATTCAGTAATCTCATTTTAATTAATGTTTTTTTTTTGTTAATAATATAACAAGTCCTACTGTCATCCTTTAGATTGAAGATAATGTAACACAATTTCGAGCGAGGATGTAAAAAATGAGGCAAATGTATTTTCAAGATACAAATTTTGGAACTTATGTGAACTAACTCGATCACTTATTTTTTTTATATTTTTTTGTGTTTAGTGAGACACAAAGGCGAGAATACGATCTTAAAATCTCCTAAAAACGAAAAAAAAAAACTCTAACCAACTGAAATACCTATTCATTAACACTCCTATCGACCTACATCTCTACTCGTAATAGTAATAGACTACGTTCACTCCATCTAGCATTGTCAAATAAATTAACGTAACTATACAATGCCTCACTTTGTTACCTATCAAAGTTATATCCATCATTCTGATTGGAACATTTGAGAGGCACAAGTCTACCAAACCTACCTCCCATTAACACTCCTATTGAACTACCTCTAATGAACAGAACATTGAACATGACTGATATGGTCATTCATGCCTCATTGTTCCTTTGATTTGACATGATTAACACATGAATTTATTTCAAGCAAATCAATTGAAACACAACTGCTTTGTTTGTTGAGCGTAAAACATTTTCAATGTAAAAATATTTTCATTAAAAATTATTTACAGTGGAAATAATTTTTTTATTGTTTGGTTAAAATTAAAAAAAAGTGATGGAAAATAGGGGAAATTGAAAGGAATGTCAGGGAGTAATAAGAGAGGAGCATACAAAACATGAGAGGAAATTAGTTTCCCTTTCAGAAAATGGTTTTTCGTCAATATAAGGACARTTTTACTCCAATGGAAAATAGTTTTACGTTTTCTTGTATACCAAACTACGTAAAACTGGAAACGAGGAACACTTTTCATTGAAAATATTTTACATTCTACGATACCCAACCAAAATGTTTGACTTGATGAGCTACATTCTTACTTAATTACCCGGTCTATGCCAAAATTTTCTTCGTTTTAAGTTGAAGAGAACACATTTTTTAGACAACATTGAAATCATCACCGTTATCAAATAAATTAGGGTAATGTTATATTAGCCATAACTTAAATAGTTAAAAATTTTGAATTATGTCAAAATCACTAGCAAATTGATGTAATAAATAATTAGTTTTACTCCGTATTAAATATTATTAGTTTTGACACATTATTTATAGTTCTAATTCCTAAGGTTATACTCCGTACTTATTATTTTCCCCATAAATTGGTTTAACCATACAATCCTTGCTTTATTACTCACCAAAGTGAAATTCATGAGAGAAGATACACTAATCAATAGAAATAGAGAAATGAGAAAGAAAGTGGGTAATTAGAGCATCTCCAATGGTGAGAATTTTGGACCTGCTTGCAATTTCTAAAAAATAGATAGCAATATGCCTACCATAGGAGAAGAAAAAAATCAAGCTACTTGCAAGCAGACCTGTTTATTTGAGCAGTGTAGCTTGAAATATAGATAGATAGTTGAAGCAATCCATTAATGACAAGTGTCTTATTTTTTATATAATAAACATTTAAATAATTAATTAAAGAATATATTAGACTAATGCAAACTACGATTATTGTAGCTAACTATTGTTAAAAATTGTAGCTTAAATCTTATGTAGCTTGATTTTTTTATTTAAATTGACAAGTTACAACACAATGTAGCCAATAATTGGAGATGCCCTTAGGGAAGATCATTAGTGGGACGAGGTTTATGAGATCTCCAATAGAAGGGGAGTATTGAGAAAGTGTATGTGAGAGCCACATACACTAGGTATATGTGTAGCTATATTCGAAATTCACAAGTCTAATTGCATGTATTTTCCAAACTCGACCCGTTAACACCCCTACCAAAAACATTCTAGTCACAAACTTTAATTAAGACCCAAAAATATCCCAACCTAAACCCGTCATCTTCGGGTCAAGTTTGTACGTCCCTCACACCACCACCCTTAACTTCAAAAACACAAGGACACGCGTCACAACAGGGAACCCCGCATGTATCCACCTGTTACACACGTGCCAACACCTCCTTCAAATCCTTAACTGTCTCTCACTTCCCTCTCACACCACTTAATTCCCACCCCACTGCCAATTACCATTTCACCCCTCAACTTCACCTAAGCCGGACTTCACCCCACATTTTATACAATCCAATTCATATTAATTTTATATTTATTTTATTGGGCCCTACTTACCCATTTCATCCCATATGACGGCCCAAACTTATTRGGCCCCACTCTTTTATTTATTTCCATTAAAAAAATAGAAAYCCCACATTTTAAGGGTACCCATGTCTTCTCCTTCTTCTTTTCTCTTCTTCTTTTACTCCCCTTTTTCCAGCACTCTCTCTTACAAACTTCAACTAAAATATCTCATCTTTTTTTTCTTTTTTTTTCCTCTCAAATTATTTAATTTTCTCTCAATTAATTTTTTTTTCCTCATTTGATGGTTTTTCCAGCTCAAACTTGGAATTTCAGATTTGAAGAATTGGGTTGAATTTCATTTCATCAAATCAGGTTTTTTTTTTCATAAATCAAGCTTCTTCTTCTTTTTTCTTATGTCATCACTTATGATCTTGAATCTCTTGTTGTGAGTAAATTGTATATGGAATGAGTTTATAGTAGAATTTTAGCATTGTTTTTATACACTTACTAGTGACTGTATGAGCTAGCAAAGTCTAAGTCAAAAGAACACAATGGTAGCTAGATATAGATATTGATTGATTACTTGAATGATGAGTTTATTCCCATAAAAGGAAATTTTAAAAAAAAAAAAAAAGAATTATAGGATTAAGATATGTGATCAGTGGTAAGAAATATCTAATTAATTAACTGAGAGCTAGGATTAGTCGTGTATGTAACAGTTAGTCAAATGATCAGGAGATAAGGTCAATTCTTTAATGTCCCTTTCGGGTAGTCGTAAAGGATGTGATGTGGACGGGATTTGATCCCTCGTCTTAACTTCTTAAGTTACATACCAATTCACGAAGGAGGTCCATAGAATTGTTCGTGTAGGCGACTAAGGTGGTTGACATCCATAAAATTATTAATTAGTAATTAATGAGGTCACTATAATGGTTTAATTAAGCGATTTAGAACATGATGAATTGTTAGTGGATTTATTTAATGTAGAGAGAATCTTAGCTTTGTTGGAACAACATTTGGACAATGTTTCCAAATAAGGGAAGTATCCCTCTTTCCCTTTCACGAAGATAAGTAGCAACCACACGTTTACTTCCTCTTTTATAGTACTAGTACTAGTATTTCAGTATTTGCTTTTGTGAAAGCACGACATATAAGATATGTTTATTTAGGTGATTTAGATCCACTAATTAAACTAGTGTTAGTGGATATTTTGTAATTTTGACTAACTTTACACTTTCGTTCGCCATTTTTTAAAATAAATTATGTGAGAGAAGTGACAGATACGAGATATGAATAGCTAGTACATTGTATAGAATAGTCGATTGTTTCCGTAAAACTACACACTTTTTGTTCATTGTTCATTTGTGAAAGATGAACATTTTTTAAAATTGAAAAAAAGGAAATGTAATTGTGATTAAATCTAGGTGCAATCGGTTGAACTATACACATTCTATATTGATCTACTCAGTTGATTTTATTCAAATTTTACAAACGAATATAATGTACGGAGATATTCACCCCACTACATGGATCCACTTATTTTTACACTCTATGACACCTAAAATTTTACGATGAATCTTTCATTGGTGAGTACCGAGCACAATAATTTGGGACGGAAAGAGTAGTACTTCGTATTATTTGTGGATATGATATAGTCCTAACTCCAAGGCCTAAGAGGTGTATGTAACGTTGAATGAGGATCACTGATTTTCGCACTCCACTTTAATATCCGTATTTTAATTTAGCGATCGTTTTGACGGTCAAAAAAATTTAGCGTCTGAAAAATCGATCGTTAAATTGGAGTGCGCAAATGATGGAGTGCGAAAATGAATTCTTAAGGTAGGTAGGTACAAAAGAAAGAGAGAGAGAGTGAAAAGTCCTAGAAGATAGAAGCTAAGGTTTGGATAAAAAGGGGAGGTTTCATAGGAAAAAAGTAAAACAAGAAAAGCTTAAAAAGGGTTTGCTTCCTGGTTATTGGGCTTACGCACTAAGGTACCCTTTTTGGTGCAAGTGACGTTAGGTGGTCCAATTACTTTTCCTATTAAAGTCTCGCCTTTTCTTCTATGAACTGCCGTTTTGCTTCACCTATTACAAGTTTACAACTCACAAGTAATTACACCCTACATCTTGATTTACTTGTCATTATTTTATTTATTTCGCCAAAACATTATTTATGTGGTTACTGTAATTGATGCGCTTATTTTCGCACTTCGTTGTCATTTTCACACACTCTAATTTAGTGACTGTTTTGGCGGTTCCGAAAAATTTAGCGATCACTAAAATGGAGTGCGAAAATCTTTATTATATGAGGGAAGGGGGAGGAAGATGGTGTCTCCCTCTTAAATGTCTTTTATGCCCTTAATGAATTTTAAAAATTTATGAATTGATTTGTCTAAACAACCCTTTTACTTATTCCATAATCAAAATAGAAAATGCATTTATTATGTGAGTTAATTAGTGAAAAATGAAAATTATTCCAAATTAGATAGATACATATATGATACAATTCTTAATTTCAAGTCAGATTTATTTTCAAAATAATTACAATTCAAATAAATTTTATTGTTCATTAGCTATAAGCATTTTTATTTGATATATACTATAAAACTACTTTTTATGGAATCACGCATCGCGTGCACATAAAACTAGTGACAATAGAGTGCGGAAATAACAGGCCGTGATTTTTTATGTACTTGTAACTTGTTTGTAATGACTAAATGATTGTTTGTTTTGTTCTATGTGAAAATTATTTTGTCCACAAAAGTTTATTTCACGTGTAATATCGTATGTTAGCTAATGCATGGTTTTGTTAAGTTGGTTAGAACTTGGAATTAGTTGCTTAGATCTCTGTATAAACTAACCTTCTACTACTTTGAAGGGTTTTTTTTTCTTAAAATAACATTGGTGTGTGTTTTAACAACTTTTCAATATTTGACCGTTCGGCTCAATGTATAGTTTTTGGGTTTTAAAAATCATATGATATAATGTCATACTCCATCCGTTMTTAAATATTCTATTCATTTCAGCTTACACTCACGGGGCATTTGGTATGTGGGAATGGGAATTARAATGTGGGAATTCGTAAAATAATCTCAATCCTTTGTTTGGCATATTAGTGGGAATAAAATTAAAATTTTTTGAAATCTCGTGTTTGGTATGTGGGATTAAGTAGGGATTAGATTGAAACTTTACAAATTTACCCTTTCATAAGTGGGGAAAGGTATGATATCAATTAATAAATAAGGATATTTTAGTCTTTTCATCAAAATAATCCTATTCCCACCATTTTATTACCTACCCCCTAGGTAATAAAACATGGGGAATAAGAGGTAAATATTCTCATTCCCATTCTCATCTTCAAACCTAATTCCCACCTACCAAACATTGGTTTATAAAAACTTGGGATTAATAATCTCATTCCCACCCCATAATCCCTCATACCAAACGCCTCGTCATGTCAATGCACGTTTTGTTTTGATCATATATTTAATTATACTTTACCAAAAGTTATATATTCTTGTGATTGTCGTTGAGACGAATCAAATAAGATCCTACATGACTATATTTTGACTTATATGTTAAGAAAAATTTAGAAGATTTTTTCATATTGTGAATAGTGTTAAGATTTTAAATGTTGTAAATCTCTATTATATAAGCCAAGGGGAGCAATGGTGTCCCCCTAGAAAATGTCTGATTTGCCCTTTAGTAAATATAAATTGACCTACTTAAAACTTCTTTAATTAATTAACTTCCTACTTTAAAATTTTCAAATAAATGAAGGTTTTAAATTTACTAAATAAACTAATACTACTTAAAAGTTAAAACATTCATGGTAAAAAAAAAAATGTGATTGAAAAATGACATAATATTTTATAAAGTTACAATTCAAAAAGCTTCAAATTTAAATATAGATTAACAATTTTTCCCCTTTTTCTTAAGCACGCATAGCGTGCACTTAAAACTAGCAACTTTCAGAATCATTAATCATAGCAACTTCGAAAAATGTTTTTTTTACTGTTTTTGTTTCACGAACAAGTTTACCCATTCGGTACCCTTTACCTATGTTTTCTATGTTTAAAGCTAAACAAGTCTCTGAAAAAAAAGCTAAAAATGAGAACATGAAGCGATTAATGATTTATATTGTGATTAAAAACTAAGCACCATAAAACCAAAAACTTGTGATGCCAAATTAACTTTACTTGTACTTCTTTTCTATTTTATTGAGGGGGAGATTTTTAGGCAATTAGTGTGGGTTTAATTTGTGGCATGTATAAGAAAATTTAATGATACTAGTGCCCATATAAGGCATACACTAATTGCATTGGATATATTTTTCATTGCCAATTTGCCACCACCTTCCCAAAGGAGTATAATTTAGATTGCCATTTTTGCTTTGTACTAATTTCTTGAAATGACACTAATTTGTGTCGCAATATGTGTAATTTATTGTAATTGGTCAAAGTCACCAACTATGAAAGAAGAAAGGAGAGAGAATAGTGCAAGTATTTTTTAAAAATAAACTTCTTTTCGCTTTCATATTGAAAATAGCAAGCGAATTATAAATCATAAATCATAATTGATGACATACCAATTACAATAAGTGGCACATATTGTGGCACATATTACCATCACAAAAGTTTTAGATCGTTTTGTAAGAAAGCTAACTCATAAGTTAGTCATACGTTTCGATCGAAACGTCCCACAATAAGATTCAGAAGTCCTCGCTATATCTTAAAAATATATTCATAAGATATTTTGAATAAATTATGCAATTTTTGTGCCTTTAATTTTTTATTGTTGGATGCAATGCTACAATCTTGTGCATGACATTTTTCTTCATTCCCCAAAGAAGAGGAATAAGGGTGGGGTGGGGGGCCATACCATTCTTGTATATATGTCAAAGTCTAGACTTAGGCTCAAGAGACATGTCACTGGGGGTGCCCAGAGCATCTTATACACAATTTACTTCAAATACTACAAACTTGGGCAGGTAGTGATATTTTGATCACAGTGATTGGCCAAAAGGCAATCACGCAAGTTGACACAATAAAATCAACATAGATTTCTTTTTATTTTACATAGATGCCCTTTGTTACATAGATGTCATTTTATTTTACATAGATTTTTAATAAATGCACGAAAATTTGTTGCCCACTTTTATTCCTTTTTCACTTTCTCCCTTACACTTTTTGTGGTCCCCACCACATTTTATTCCTTTTTATCATGTTATTGGGCTTCTTATCCCCACATTGTTATTGTTTTATACTTCCCCCTACAAAGTGGGTCCATCATTTTTAGCTTGTGATCAATATTGGTGTTGATGGTGGAGTAGGTGAGGTGATATGGTTGTGTCCCTTGGAGGGGATCGCGAAGGGGGGGGGGGGGGGGGGGGGGGGGGGAGTTGATGTGAAATTTACAACTCTCGGAGTTGATGAGAATCGGATTTTCGCATTGTGTGAGTAATCGTTTGTTTGCTTGATTCTTGAGCTTGTGATTGGTGGATTCTTCTTATCATATGCTTAGAAAAGGTTGTGTTATAGAAATTTGAGGGTGGATTGGATGCTTTTGGATTTGTCACAGGAAATAGAATCATATCAATAACATGTGTATATTTTTTTTTTTTTTTTTAAAAAATGCTTAAAACAACCCGAATGGTCTGGCTTTGGATAATTATAAACCCATGATATCGATGTTTCTACGTATAAAAATCTGTATAGTAGTATTCAATAGTTTGCTATGTATTGTACTACTTTGATGTGAAGTAATACTTAATTGTTTTTTGTTATAGCTTTCATATTCTACTAGTCTATTCGCTTGTCATTTTCTCGTCCTATACAACTATTTTTTGCTGTAATATACGGAGTACGGCGTAACAATCTTTCTCACTTTACCAAATTCTTTTACTCACAATTTAACTATCACCCTTCATGTGTAAGCCAAGCCAAAATGTGAACAAATATAAAATAAAATAAAAAAGGGAAAAATAAATAAATAGTTTCTAAACAAAACTAGCCTCAAAAAATTTGTTCTTTACTTTTTTTTTTTTTTTCCTTTTGTTGGCTAATGGATTAATGTGGGTTAGGACAAAAGGGGGACATTTTTCCTTTCATATGTTTATTTGCTTCCCCCACTCTTTTTTGTCTATAATCTACCTCTTAGCTTGACGGTTATGAATTTACTACTCTAGTGCAGCAAAATCATCAAACAAATTTCATCAAATTCAGAAGAAATACAGCAAAATCATCTGAATTTCTGAGGAATGGTAGTGTCTGAATCAGAAATGATGATTCAAGCAGAAGTTAATTCACCAGCAATGACAAACAGCATTGATCATCGTCACAACCACAAGAACAGCCACTTAGATCATAACCACAGCCACAGCAATGGAAACGCGGAAGCGAACAACAACAACAATAACAACAATAACAACAGCAATTATGTTGTTCCAAACTTGGGCCGACAGTCGTCGATCTATTCGCTTACCTTGGATGAATTCCAGCATACTCTTAGTGAGAATGGGAAGAATTTCGGGTCGATGAATATGGATGAGTTCTTAAACAGTATATGGACTGCTGAGGAGAATCACCAAGTTCATCATGGTCACCACCATCAGGAACATAATAATAATAATTCTAGTAATATTCAGCTGCCGTCTGCCAGTGTGGCAGCTTCTTCTAGTAGCAGGGGGCCATTGATAGCGAAGCAGCCGAGTCTGCCGAGGCAAGGGTCACTTACTCTGCCGGCCCCGCTTTGCAGGAAGACGGTCGATGAGGTATGGACTGAGATTCAGAGAAGACAGCCTGGTGATGAACAGCCTGAACCTGAACAGCAGCAGCCTGTGGGAAATACAGGGGATACGCAGCGCCAAGCTACGTTTGGAGAGATGACTCTAGAGGACTTTCTGATCAAGGCGGGTGTAGTTCGGGAACAATGTGGCTCTGTGCCACCCACTCCGTTGGCAGCAGTGCCACCCCCTCCACAGCAAGCACAGCACCCGCCTCATCATCAGTATGGATTTAGCACTTCCCAAATGGGTCCTGCGTTCGTATCACGGCCTATGATGGGAATGCCCCCAGGAGGACCCTACCAGCCTATGCCACCCGGTGGAGGAGAGAGCTCCGGGTACGCAGGGAACGGGAAGAGGAATAATGGGTACCCGAGTTCTGTGGTGGGGCCCTCTGTGGCGTGCTATGGAGGTAGGATGAACAACGGAGGGGCGCCTGGTGGAGGGTTTGCACCTGGGGCCGGGTTGTCGCCTGTTAGCCCGGTCTCTCCTGAAGGGATATGTGGACCGGGACAAGTGGACAATACAGGTGGGCAATTTGGACTGGATATGGCTTCGTTGCGAGGGAGGAAAAGGATAATCGACGGCCCAGTGGAGAAGGTGGTGGAGAGGAGGCAGAGGAGGATGATCAAGAATAGAGAGTCTGCTGCCAGGTCTAGAGCAAGGAAACAGGTATATTTTTTAGTCCAAGTATTCTAGATTATGTTTTATGAGTCATCTGCTAAATTATGTTTGCCTTTTTGGCTGGCACTCAGTTGCTTCAAATTGTGAACATCTTTGCCATAAACCTTTTTCTAAGATGTAGAATCCTGATACATAAAATGAGTAAGAAATTATTGCAGTAAATCAAGACTTAATGGTGTCGAATGTATAAATGCCATTTTTCTAGTCATAGATTTGAGTTTACAGTCACTTCGAAAATGGAAAGTCGATTGATCATGGTAATTAGCTTCTACTAAATCGCGTTTTCAACAGGCGTATACTGTAGAATTGGAGGCAGAATTAAACCAGTTAAGGGAGGAGAATGCTCAATTAAAGCAGGCCCTGGTAATTAATCAGTTTTCCCTTTTCAATTCTATTAAATCCATTATCCAACTACGAGTTGCGTCTCACGATTGTTTTTCATCATTACAGGAAGAAATTGAGAGACAAAGGAAGCAGCAGGTAATCCAATTATCTTTATCTTTAAGAGAAATTCAGATGTTATGATTGTCTCAAAGCTGTTGATTACTCGGAAAGAAAAGTTTTATTAAAGAAATAGAACCTTGGCCTAGAACTATTATTAGATAACTATAAACAAAATCGCCCACAACTTTCATACACTTTTATAATCACACCACCATATATGTTTCTAGGTTATTGATTATGACATTTTTTTTGGCGTGTATTAAGTGCCACTTGAAGGCCGGCTATCCGAATAGAAGCTTCGCTGTTTTTCTAGCTGTTCAATTTTCGATCACTTAAGCTGCTGGTAGTTGAAAATGGACTTTATGTCTACTGTTTAATTTACCACTTAAGGGGTGGTTTATATCTTAATTGGCTTCAGGAAGCCACAATGTGTCTTTGGACAAACTGTATTGATGAGATAATCATTTTTGTGTTTGTGTTACTTTTGTTTTCGGTTTTGCAGTATCATGAGGAGCAGAACATACAGGTAGTGCTGAGCAGGGCGCAGAGAGCACAGGATAAACTGAGAGCGATGAGGAGGAGTCGGAGTTGCACCCTTTAGATCGACAAAAAAATCAGATGCAAGAAATATACAGCAATGATTAGTATTGTTACGGATGCTTATCTTTAGAGTTTAATAATAATGCAGGCGTTCGTTTAGGTTATATTATACACAGCAAAAACAACCTACTTCCAAGTATTGCACTCTTCTGTTGCCGTATTTCAATGCTGTATATACTCTTTTTTAGTCAGATACTAGCTAGTAGCAGAACGAAATTGTATATGGATTTCTTTCTCCCCATCTGAAGGCTTGAATGTATCCGAAAGCAAACAGGAGCACTTGGTAGACAGAGATTCGAGTCAAATTGTGAAATAGAGTAGTAAGTAGATTGCTAGATACGATTTTGCGTTGTTCATATATGCATTGGTTGATTCTTGTATTTAATTTAGTTGTAGTTCAATTTTGATCGACGCAAAATGTTAACTGATTAAACCAACTCGGTTTATGCTGGTGTTTGACAGGAGCATTTTAGCTGATCAGAGCTGTCTTAAAAAAAAACAATAGTAATTTTGAGCTTTAGAATACAACTTACCAAATAATTTAGAAGTGAATAATTTAATGAAACACATGTTATAGAAACAAAGATATATAAATAAGCTTTGCTAATTCATCTTTATATCAATATATTATTAGTTCACTATTACAATAGTAAAGAAAGGTTAATGAGAATCTAGTTACAAAATTTCCATAATCACTTTGGAATCGCCAAGCGCAGAATGGACCATCTTGTTCTGTCCTTGCACCCCTTCCAGGTTCCCACACTGTAAGCAAKATCCTTGTTTATCTTYTAGAATCTTCACTAAGATATTAGCCTGTTTCGATAATGCATTCCTCAAAACACACCCAAGAGTCTGTTTCGATATTAGCCTGTTTCGATAATGCAAGTAAATTATCCTGAAATAACACTGAACAATTAACTTCTTCAGGTTAGGGCATCTTTCCAAGAGTCTGGACAACCATTCAATGAAGAGATCACTGATCGTCGTCCATTCTCTAAACAAGATGAACCCTCGGAACTAAAGTCAATGAAATCATAACTCAAAGAGAGGTGGCTCAACTGGGGACAGCAAACAGCAACAGTTTCCAAATGCACAAAAATGATCATCTATGTTGAATGCAACACCTTAGAATCGTAACCTTCGAGACCATTCGACAGAAACTGGACATTATAGTGGAGTTGCTTGCAAGCCTTGCATCAATAACCTCAGGATCCTCAGTCTCCCCAATATCAAGATGCGAATTTCCCCAATATCAAGACGTGAGACACCAAAGTCGCTTACATCAATAACCTCAAGGTTCTCAATCTCCCCAATGTCAAGATGTAAAACACCAACACCATCAATCTTAAGCACCCTCAAGCTTCCCTTCCCAACAAGCATAAACAGGTCCAATGAGCAACCTTTTAAATTCAGCTTCTCAATATGATCAGCCTTCAATAGAATATTTTCCACGCCAATATTCTCAATGTACACATCTTTCAAAGAATCACTTCTAAGCTCCAAGGTTGTTTGAGCATCAGATATGTCAATATCTGGATTGATGAGCTTTAAAATCTCAAGCACAGGACAAACATTGAGGAACAAACTCAAGTCCAACGCCGAGATGCTAACATAGCTCAATGATAATGACCTCAAGCGAGGAAACTTCTGGTAACTAGGCTCGACACCAATAATCGAGTTATGCAATGACAAAACCTCTAGCTTATGACGTCCACATATAGCATAATTCAGGCAGAGAGTCTCGAGTGTACATCAACCAAGCAATCACAGGGGCAGCTGATGGGAGTACCTTTCGAAAAATTATAAGCTTGGAGTTTATAAAGGATGTCTCATGGGAGTAACAAGAGRAAGTGACCGAATTACACTATTACAGTAAATAACACAGCCTTGATCTTATGGCTCAGATCTTGAACAGTATTCTCGAATCAGTTACAGACTCACGGTCTCAAWTGCATACAAGGGCCAATGGCCAATGCCTGGAACAAATGTGCTTTGYATATACGGATTATATCACAAGCAATTCTGTTGATTAAACAAAATCCAGGCAAACTATAAAACTCAAAACAACAATGTGCAGTACAGAATGAAACCCTCTTTTACTTCAACCTGTCCTTCTTTCCAGGCTTGAACTTCAAGACTTCCTCCTTGTAACGCATACCCTTGTCAACGTATGCATCAGGGGGTTTGATGCTCCGGACAGTGGCGGCAAACTGATGTGTTCTAGCTTTATCGATCCCGGCACAACAAATCACGTCAGGCTTAAAACAGAAGACACGAACAGCAGGTGGAACAGGCAATTCAACTTCATGGCTGTAACCTAATTTTAGGCACAACAAGCGACCGTCGGCTTCAGCTCTGGCTTTATAACCAGTTCCTACTAGCCTCAGGACTCTGAAAAACTTTGCTTCCATTTAATCTAATTTAAAAGTAGGATTATCACATATCATATTACACCTTAAAAATTTAAAATATACAACAGAACAAAGCAGCATTGCATAAATGGACCATTGATTATGATATACATTTATCCTGTATCTAATCCGAATATAATGTCCATGAACTTTTCAATGCCCCAAAAATTTAAACAGAAGTATAAACCATAAGTAACAATTCTTGAGAGAATAGGTCCAGATTCCAGTCACAAAGCTGACTTCAAAAGATGATTTTATTCTCGAATCAGTCACAGGCTCGTGGTTATTCTAGTTCACCTCAAAGGCAACAAGCAGCAATGCATAGAACAAATTTGCTTTGCATATAATGATTATATCACAAACAATTCTGTTGATTAAACAAAATCCAGGAATTCAAACTATAAAGCAAAACTAAAAACTCTAAACTCTAAACTATGAAACCCACTTGTACTTCTTCTTGTCCTTCTTTCCAGGCTTAAACTTCAAGACTTCATCCTTGTAATGTATACCCTCTTCACCCTTGGCGGTCGCACCCCTGGCCTATGCTCAGAAGCGGCCCTGCTTCTTGTCCTTCTTTCCAGGCTTAAACTTCAAGACTTCATCCTTGTAACGCATACCCTTGTCGATGTATGTCTCRGGGGGTTTGATGCTCCGGACAGTGGCGGCAAACTGATATGTTCTGTCTTTATCGATCCCAGCACAACAAATTACGTCAGGCTTGAAACAGAAGACACGGACAGCCGGTGGGACGGGCAATTCAACTTCGTGACTGTAACCCAATTTCAGGCACAGCAACCGGCCATCGGCCTCAGCTCTAGCTTTATAACCAGTTCCTACCAGCCTCAGGACTCTAAAAAACTTTGCTTCCATTTGATCTGATTTAAAAGTAGCATGATCACATATTCTATTACATTACAACCCAAAATATATTAACAGAACAAATGAGCAATCACATGAAGAATAATACGAATGTACGTACATGTACAAATTATCTATGTGAATGACCCCAGGAATAATTTTGGTCAACCCTTCATATGGGATTAGGGTTTTGATTGATTGATACATTGGAAATACTTATTGATTTCCTATGATAAACATGCAATTTATACCAAAATTGAATAGCTTTACGACATGTTAAAATTGTCCCACACAAAACATGGATAAATTAAGATGAAAAATAATCAAATCAGATATGAAATTTAACCCTAAAAATTGAACAGAGACTTACTATAATTCAACTATTCAAAGGGGCAGCGTTTTGTCAAAGGAATGCAATTGATGGATGAAAATACAATATTTTTGTGAATTTTAAACTTTCCTCTATATGTAAATATTTTAAGAATGCAATTGATCGATGAAAATTTGAATATCTAATTTCATACTTTTAAGGGTAAATTCGTATTTTGTTTTATGTTAAGGCCCTATTTTCGTTAACTTATATTTTAACTAGTTTTATGTTCACGCGATGTATACTTAAACTTATGAAAATTGTATTTCGTCATTAAAAATAATTATAAAGTATGTATCAAAATAAAACATTGAAATTTTCTACAGTATGAAATACCCCCGAGATTTTACGTTTTCTACAATATACCCCTATGAAAATTTTTGTCCACAATACCTTAACGGTTAAATTTAACAAAAATATATGATTAAGTATAGTATAAAAAAAACATAAAATAATTTAATTAAGGGAATTTCTAAATTAAGGGATTTTCTATGTGGTATCACTATGAAATTGGCTTTTCCACATGGTACCACAACTCAACTTTCCTTTCGATATGGTACCATTGTTTATTTATATTAATCTATAAAATAACACATTGATAAACAAAAGATAAGAATTAGCATCAGGAAGCGGAATAGCACGAGCCACGAGCAGAATGGCAGCAAGCCGAAGGACAGCGAATAGGAACCAAACAACACCAGCGATAACAAAGTAATAGATCAGAAGCCCAACAAGCAAATTCACAGCAACAATATATACAACATTAACAGCATATTCTGAGCAATAATAAACAGTAATGTAATACTACTGAGAATTTCTAAAACTTGTGAAAGGCTTGATTGGCTTCCAGTTCAACTTAATCAAAATCACAGAATTTGAAGGAAATCGAAATTGTTTAGGGTTCGAAGTGTTTTCAGTCAAATTGTTGATTGTTTTACTTTTTTTTAATTATTTTTTTGTTAAATAATTAAAAAAAAATTAAAATTGTGTTATTTTGTACTGTAGATTGCTATCAACAAATAATGGTACCATATAGAAAACAAAACTAAGTAGTAGTACCATGTGAAAAAGCCAATTTCACAATGGTACCATATAGAAAATCCCTTTAATTAAAGCAGTTATCACTCCTCTCACCACCCACTCTCACTCCGCCACTCCTCCACACCAATTAAAGGTTAAGCTCAACTAAAGATTTTAAAAACATTTACTTATCACGTAGAAGGGTATTAAACCTCAAGGGTATATTGTAGAAGAAATTTTTTGCAAGGATATATTGTAGAAAACGTGAAATCTCGAGGGTATTTTATAGAAAATCTCTAAAATGTTTATAGTTAATTGGCAATACAATTTTGGGTTTTTTTACAAAATACACATGAGTTTTATGTTTTCTACAAAATGCACCCAATGTTTTTTTTGTCTACAAAATGCCCCCAAGTTTAGATACCCTTCCACAATATAAACTAAATAGCTAATTTAGTTTAACCATAATTAAATTTAATTTTTTTTAAAAACAAAAAGTAGAAAAAATTTAAAAAAAAACCAAAAATTAATCCCTCCACCACCCACACACTTCCACTCCACCACCTGACAACCACCTCCACCGAGTATCGCTGCCCACACCCAACTTCGCTGCACTGCCCAACACCCATGCAATCATCCATACCCACGAAACCACCATCAAAGAATTGCCACCACCTTCAATTCGAACCACCGCCGCTGCGACCAACTAACACAACCCAGAAACCCAAATTAATTTCGAATCCCAAGTCAGTGTCGAACCCCAAATCAATTTCGAACCCTAAATCGATTTCGAACCCCAAATCAATTTCGAATCCCTAATTAATTTTGAAATCAATTTTTTACGAAATCTAGGATGATGGTTTGAAGGGTTGAAGGTGGGAGGTTATAGGTGGTTTCGAATTTTGGGTTAATGGTTGGTTGGTTCGAGTGAGGGTGATGGTCGAATTTTAGGTTTGGGCAGCGAGATGGTTCAAATTTGACGTCGAATGGGGGAGGAGGGGTTCGAATTCAGTGCTGGGCTATGCTGCTACTGCTTCAAAGGGATGGATTCGAATGGTGTTAGTGCCATGGTGGTGCAAAGGTGGTGTGTTCGAAGGGTGGGTTTGAATGGTGATGGTGCCATGGTGTAGTGGTGCGAAGGTGGTCTGATGGTGCGAAGATGGGTGGTCAGGCGGTGGATTGAAGGGTTGAAGATGGTGGAGTAAGGGTAGAAGAAGACGATGGAGTGGTGTTTTTTGTTTATTTTTTATTTTTTTTGTTTTTGTTTTTATTTTTTAAATATTATAATTAACCATGTTTGGTTAAAATTAACCTTTTAGGTTATGTTGTGGAAGGGTAACAAAACTCAGGGGCATTTTGTAGACAAAAAAACATTGGGTGTATTTTGTGGAAAACGTGAAAACTCAGGTGTAGAAATACACCTACAATTTTTATTGAATTGTAACTGTTTTTTAAAAATATGACTTGAAATTCAAAATAAAATCATTAATGCTTCAATTCATTGTTTAAAACTTTTCACTAATTAAGTTACATATAAATGCAATTTTCATTTTTAATTACATAATAAGCAAAAGGGTAATTTACACATATTAATTCATATTTTTTTTTCAAAATTCATTAAGAGTGTAAAAGACTTTTAAAGAGGGGAACATCATCTTCCTCCTCACTTCCCTTATATAATAGAGATAAATTTTAATAAGAATAAGTTCAATTTATTAAAAATAAGACCAGTTCAGCAAATTCCAATTGGTGAAAACAACACCTAACTCGAAAACAATTCATAAATTTTGAGAAGGCCTTTTAAAATAACACTTTATAATTCTCTCCAAAAAAAAAAAAAAAAAAATTTGATCGCCAATGATAAAATTAGAAATCTATTTATAAGTTACATTCTTCTCAATTAAAATGTGTTGTTTAAAAAGTCAAGTTCGTCAAATAAAATTAAAAATAATAGGAAAAATACAGTAAAACAACACCAACTATTGGTTTGGTGTATGAATCAACATTATGACAACATTATCTTTTGATTAAAGTTATGAAATCGTCCAAAAAATACGAGTAAACGACATTATTAAGGTACACCACAAAGTGTTCACAAATGAATCAATACTTCCATTGAAATCATCAGCAACTCACATTTTTAAGGAATGCTCGTTCGCGTTTGTAACGAATTCAAGGCAGGGAACATGAAGTAACTGAAGAAAAAAACTTTCACAGGAATATGATTTGCAAATGATTGAAACGGAACTACCTTTCGAAAAATTATAAGCTTGGAGTTTATAAAGGATGTCTCATGGGAGTAACAAGAGGAAGTGACCGAATTACACTATTACAGTAAATAGCACAGCCTTGATCTTGAACAGTATTCTCGAATCAGTTACAGACTCACGGTCTCAATTGCATACAAGGGCCAATGGCCAATGCCTGGAACAAATGTGCTTTGCATATACGGATTATATCACAAGCAATTCTGTTGATTAAACAAAATCCAGGCAAACTATAAAACTCAAAACAACAATGTGCAGTACAGAATGAAACCCTCTTTTACTTCAACCTGTCCTTCTTTCCAGGCTTAAACTTCAAGACTTCCTCCTTGTAACGCATACCCTTGTCAACGTATGCATCAGGGGGTTTGATGCTCCGGACAGTGGCGGCAAACTGGTGTGTTCTAGCTTTATCGATCCCGGCACAACAAATCACGTCAGGCTTAAAACAGAAGACACGAACAGCAGGTGGAACAGGCAATTCAACTTCATGGCTGTAACCTAATTTTAGGCACAACAAGCGACCGTCGGCTTCAGCTCTGGCTTTATAACCAGTTCCTACTAGCCTCAGGACTCTGAAAAACTTTGCTTCCATTTAATCTGATTTAAAAGTAGGATTATCACATATCATATACACCTTAAAAATTTAAAATATACAACAGAACAAAGCAGCATTGCATAAATGGACCATTGATTATGATATACATTTATCCTGTATCTAATCCAATATTAATTGTTAGAACTTTTCAATGCCCTAAAAATTTAAACATAAGTATAAACCACAAGTAACAATTCTTGAGAGAATAGGTCCGGATTTCCAGTCACAAAACTGACTTCAAAAGATGATTTTATTTGATGAAGCACACAAGAGCAAACGAGCAATCGCCAATCGCATGAAGAATAGTACAAATGCACATGTACAAATTAATTGCAAACTATAAAAATACTAATTGATTTCCTATGAAACAAATATGCAATTCATACCAAAATTTATTAGGTTTACAACATGTAAAATCATCCCACAAAACATGAATAAATTAACATGAGAAAAGAAATTCCAAGTTTATTTAAATTACATGAAACAATTGCATAAATAATCAAATCAGATTTGAAATTGAACCCTAAAAATTGAACAGACTTACTGTAATGCAAGGGGGCAGCGGCTTGTCAAAGGAGAGAGAATAAGAGGAAGTAAAAAGGAGGGAGAAAGGACTGGTCTGTGAAATTACATTTTGGGTTTAATTTGCAAGTGGACCAAAGCCCAAAATACTGGTTTGCGCATATATTAAAACTGGTTTTTGTCTTCTTTTTAATTGGGCCAGTATTTTTTGGGTTTACTTTTCAAATGTATAAACATGTAATTTTCAAAAGGAAAATGTTTTCCATTCTTACAAAGAGATAACCAAACTCAGAAAAAAAGAAGGCATGAAAAAAAAACCCCATTTTCCAAAATTTAAAATAAAAAATTATTGACAGCCAAAGACTACTGAAGTCTTATCAATCGTTTGTTATGTTATGTATCGGTGAAAAAGAATGTATGAGTCAAGTAAACCAAGAAATTTGTTTAAAGTCAAGTTACATGCTTGGAGAAATTTTCACAAAAAGACAAACTCTTTTCAAATTAATAAGTAAAATCACCATGTCGGGTCATCTCAAAAATCAAAATCATCAAAGTTCATCCCACATAGCTCTTGAACCGACCCATAGCTGACTTGAACAGTTGAAATCACCAAACTAGACCTCATGTAACAAAACAATTTGATTGGTTGGTACATAGAAAACCAGCCACCCAACCATTCATGATTTTGATAACTCCACTTATTATATCAGTGAACCCACAGCTCCCTCTTGATGATTAGGTGCAAGATTTCTGCCCAATTGAATATTCATTATTACAAATTCCTCCCTAAACTCCACTTACTATAAGAAATGATCTAACAGTCACAGCTCTCTTTAGACATATTTTGGAAGATGCCATCCCAATTCATCCCTCCATCTTCCACACAACCACAACCACTATAATCAGTAATTATATATTGTATAATGATACTACTTATATACTCATCTATACTGTCATACGGCACTCGAGACATTTGACATTTGACATGAGAATATTCTACTACTCTATATGCAATCATACAAATCCAAATACTAACTTAAACCGAAAAAGGATCAGAAAACAAACTCAATCTAATGATTTAAATCCCCTATAAATTTTCCATAACTCATTCATAATCCATACAATCATTGTTTACCATAACCCGTGCATTTGTCACTTGAAATACTTAAGGTCAACTAAAGCACAACAATAAAATGCTACATTTGAAACAGGGCCAAAGACACAAATGCAAATACGCAACAAAACACAAAGGTGCAGCAACACYAACTCATTAACATAAAATTTGCAAAACAATTGCAGCACTTGTGCAATTGCAACATGACAGCAGCAAAACCAAGAAAACATCAACATTTGCAACACAAAGAAGTAGGAGGCACCGAGGCAACATAAGAACAGCACAAGACAACAGCAACAACGTGTTTTGGTCTGCACTCTCAGACCACCATAAAACAGCCACACCAGCAAGCAAGCAATATGACACAATACTAATATAAAAGATTGATTTGAGTAATTCAAATTAACATCATGCTAGGCACTATACTGCAACACCGAGCACAACCTGCAATAACACATGCACACAGAAAAAACAAAGCAAAAAGAAAAAAAAAAACCTTTATTTCGAGAGGAAGGTCTATTGGCATGGTCAAGTGTGTCAAAGATAAGACAGTGGACCTTAAAGGATGCAAATGCTAAAGTTTTCACCRAAAAAGTGATCCACGAGGCTAATTGGGATGGAGAGGTAGATCCAGATGCATCTTGGTCAAAAATGAAGAGCTGTTTCCTAAAAGTGGCCAAAGAGGTCTTAGGGGAATCAAGGGGGAGAACTATGGTACATAGGGATACTTCTTGGTGGAATGAAGAGGTGAAAGCGGCAATCAAACACAAAAGAGAATGTTATATAGCCTTGGGGAAAAGCAGGACCGATGAAACCTTTGCAGCGTATAAAGACGCTAAAGGTAAAGCAAAAGTAGCTGTGCGGCAAGCTAAAGAAAAGGCTTACGAAGAGGTATATGCAAGGCTAGACTCCAAAGAAGGAGAAAAGGAGATTTATAAGATGGCAAAGCGAAGACAAGAGGCTAGAAAGGCTATTGGCATGGTCAAGTGTGTCAAAGATAAGAACCACAAGGTTTTGGTTCAAGATGAGGACATCAAAGAAAGGTGGATGGAKTATTTCGATGAATTATTTAATGGAAGTCAAGGGGCCGTTACAGGGGATATGTCTGTGAGTAAGGAGGAAATCAATGTGGGGTTTGTTCGACAGGTCAAAAGAGTAGAGGTAGAGGTTGCATTGGAGAAGATGAAATCGAAGAAAGCAGTKGGGCCTGATGGTATACCGATTGAGGTGTGGAGGTGTCTAGGTAAGGTTGGTATTGATTGGTTAACGGAGTTGTTTAACAAGATATGGAAGACTTCGAGGATCCCTCAAGATTGGCGAAAGAGCACCTTGGTCCCAATTTATAAGAACAAAGGAGATGCTCAGGATTGCGCTAACTACCGAGGAATAAAGCTTATAAGTCACACTATGAAGTTGTGGGAACGGGTAATAGAACAACGGTTAAGGGCATGCAATAGCATATCCGAAAACCAGTTTGGTTTTATGCCTGGGCAATCCACAATAGAAGCAATTCATTTGTTAAGACAAATGATGGAGTTTTATAGGGCGAGGAAGAAGGACCTCCATATGGTCTTTATTGATCTAGAAAAGGCTTATGACAAAGTACCAAGAGATGTACTTTGGTGGRCAATGTTGAAAAAAGGTATTCCCCGGAGGTACATTGACCTAGTTAAGGACATGTATCGGGGTGTGTCAACAAATGTTAGGACTTGTGATGGATTGACAAAGGACTTCCCTATAACGATTGGTTTGCATCAAGGGTCGGCATTGAGCCCTTTCCTTTTTGCATTGGTTATAGATGAAGTGACAAGGCCAATCCAAGAGGAGGTACCATGGTGTATGTTATTTGCGGATGATATTGTATTGGTGGATGAAACTAGAACTGGGGTTAATGCCAAGTTGGAGCAATGGAGACAAAGGTTGGAATCTCGAGGATTTAAGCTAAGTCGGAGTAAGACTGAGTATTTGGAATGTCGATTTGGGTCTCAAGTGGGGACCAATGATGGAGTGGTGAGGTTGGACGGAAAGGACTTGACCATGAGTGATTGYTTTAAGTATCTTGGGTCAATCATCCAAAAGAATGAGGATATTGACCAAGATGTGGCTCATAAGGGTGGGTTAAATGGAGAGCGACTACAGGAGTGTTATGCGATCAAAGCATCCCTTTAAAGCTGAAGGGAAAATTTTACAGGACTGCTATAAGACCAGTTTTGCTTTATGGTACGGAATGTTGGGCCTCCAAGAAAGAGCATTTTCAAAAGGTTGGGGTCACCGAGATGCGGATGTTAAGATGGATGTGCGGGAACACTCTACAAGATCGAATAAGAAATGAAGTTATCCGCCAGAAAGTTGGTGTTGCAGATATTGCAAGCAAGTTAAGGGAAAACCGCTTGCATCGGTTTGGGCATGTAAGACGGAGACCTCAGGGGGCACCGGTGCGAAGAGTGGAAGAGTGGGATCAAGGGGATTTTAAACGAGGTAGAGGGAGACCAAAAATGACTTGGTGGGAAGGAGTTAGAAAAGATCTGAAGCAGTTGGATTTGCAAGAGAGTGAGGCTCTCGATCGGAGGGAGTGGAGGAGGAAAATTTATGTGGATGACCTCCCGGAATAATCACATTTGGTTCATGTTAGCCGACCCCACATATGGGATTAAGGCTATGATTGATTGATTGATTTCGAGAGGAAGGTCTCTCTCCCAAGCTAAATCTCACAATTTTATTAAAAGACGAAATATTCCGACAGAACACCAGAATATATACATTCTACACGCTACAGCTAGCTAATAATTGTTAACCGTACATGCACCACAACACACCAAACCAAGCCAAACAAAATAAATATGGAAAAGGGGATTTGAGAACCACAGGAAAAAGACTCCTTTCTACAAGAGTAATGAAAAGATAAAGAACAGAACATAAAAGTGCAATTTCATAATCAGCCAGCAACCAAGGCCCAATTGGTGATATTAACCTGGACTAAAAGTTATTTGGCAGATCACAAGATAAGACCACCACCACTTTATCATCCCCACCACCACTTCATCTCTTTAATTTTACCTCTAAACACCTTTATTTTCTCATATTTGACTTTTATTACCCCTCAATACATTACCCACAATCCAAGAATGGCCTTAAGGGTAGAGAGACTCAAGCACTACTGTTGGAAAAAAGAACAATTCTAGGTGTAAGCTAAGGAAAAAAGACCTGCTACTATATACACAAACACCAAAAATATAACCCATTAAAATTACTAAATTATATAAGCTTAGCAACAAATTACTACTAACAACTACTGCAAAGACTAATGAACACACAACCTACTATTGTTATAAACTACTACACACAAAGTGTTAGTTGGAAAATGAATGAGCATATAACCAAGCAAAATAGGTCAAACACAGACCTAAATTTGTGTATGTACTAAAGAAACTAGGACACCATGTATGAATTACATACTTACGCAACAGAATTCAAAGTGGATGAGGAGTTAATGATTGCTAACTTGCTAAAAAAACAAAGGCCTTTTCCAAAAGTTTATTTGTTAGTAAATAATGATACAAAGAGTTGGAGAAAAACTTGAAGAAATTACAGAGAAACTAATATGAGAAGATGGCCTAAATTATCATGCCATTTCAAGAGCTACAAACTATAAACTAAACAAAGAAGAACAGTATTATACCAAGAACAGTTCAATCGAAGAAAACRTAAATCTAGAACAGTATTATCCAGAACCATTAGTAATATATAATCACTTCAATAATTAAAATAAAAGACAAAACATTCCTGCAATAATGAAAAAGTACTTGCACGTACTATACAGATGAAAAATAGCAAAAATACAAACTGCACTAATGACATTTATGCGAATAACCCTAAATTGCAACTAAATTCGCAGATAAATTAAATTGTGCTTAGAACCCTAAATTGGACCTAAATTTTTGCTTGTAACCCTAAATCATGCCTAAATTCGCAAATAATTTGTGCAGGTAACCCTAAATGACACCTAAACTAATTAAATTTAGCGACAATTAATAGATAAAAATACAAAAAAAAAAAAAGGGAATTGTACCTGTAATTCGTAGAACTTCAACCAACGCAACAGCGGAGGCTCTGACGAAGCAGTGGCGAGACTCTGATAAACAGCGGCTTCGTTCTCCGATTATGAAAATGGCAGCAAGATGTTTCTAAACAAAATTTACAATGAATAACGCCATTTTAGACTTSTAATATGATTCAATCCCTAAAAAATTGCAAAAACTGATTCTCCAAATAACTGACAGGAAATACAAAATACCAAATATGATTCAATCCCTAAAAATTTGCAAAACTCTTGTTTAAAACAAACAGATTTTAAACCGAATTTACAACTAACCTAGCATCCAGAGCCAGGCAGAGCAACTAGCTAGAAGAGACCGACGAGAAGAGAACGGAGCCGAGCACAGCAACAGACCGACGAGAAGAGAAAGAGTAGAAGCCGAGTAGAGCAGAAAGCAGATCAGCGACGGCGACGAAAAGGAAGTGAGAGGAGACTTAAGGAGTGTTTGACTGTTTGAGTTCGGGATTTAGGCTGCGGTTGTTTTGACGAAAAACATGAAAAACATTTTCGCGCAAAATGATTTTCTCTATCTTTTAGTTTTCCTTTGATTGTTTTGGAAAGAGGTGGAAAATCATTTTACTCAAAGAAAAAATGTCACTTTGGTAAAAGAAAATCATTTTCTTTTGTAGAGAAGGAATGTCACAATTTCCTCCCCACTTCTTACATCTCCCTTATTTATTCCCCCACCCTTCCTTCATTTCTATTTCATTTTTCATTTCTTTCATGAGTTTTCCTCTAATCAAACAAACAAATAAAAAGTTTTTTTCAGGAAAATGATTTTCCATGAAAATTGTTTTCCCGAAAAAATTATTTTCCATGAAAATTATTTTCCTTCGAAACAAACGAAGCCTTAGTGGGTTTTGTTTATTTGTATTTCTATTTTATTTTTGGCAACATTTTTCATTTACTTATTGCAACATTTTTAAATCTACATGTGTTGATTATAGTATGAAATATTGTAGTACTAGAATTAAATGTTGCTATAACACTTTTATAATATGCAACACTTTTAACACTTTTATAAAAGTGTTGCAACTATTTAATTACTTAAAACCAATGCAACAAAGTATTGCACTAAAATTGTTGTAATAGGCTAGTTTTGTAGACATTAATGTTGCCCATGAATGTAGTGAAAGTGTTGCAAGTAAATGTTGCCAAAATTATACAAATGCAACGTTTATATAAAGTGTTGCTACTGGTGTTGCATATAATAAGGAAAAATGTTGCGCTTGTACAAAAGTGTTGCCACAATAACTATGATATTATGCAACATTTGTAAAAAGTGTTGCATTTCATTGAGTTATCGCAACAGTTTTTGTTAAAGTGTTGCAACTATTGTTATTATTTCTCGAAATGCCAACACATCAAAAAAGTGTTCACCATAGGTGTTGTAATAGATCAGTTTTGTAGTAGTGTGCCWACATCATAGGATAAAAAATGGATGAAAGAGGAGATCTAACTCAATTTTTTTTTGTGTACCACCCGGTTCACCCTTTTGGGCTAATCCAGATTCGAGGATCAGTTTTTGGTGGTTAGGTTCCAGTCCTCTCCCAATTGTTGTTGCGGGGATCAAACTCAGGTTCTCCCTACCAAGTGTAGTCCCAATCACCACCACACCAACCATCAATCTAACTCTATTATTCCCCTCTCACATAACAATTTTATAAAAGTTCAAAATAAGTTGGAAAACCAGAACTTTAATTAAACTTTAAAATCGAATCACCCCTTCACGGCTTCACCTATTCACCAGTGCCCAAATTGCAGTTCCAGCCATCGCAAACAGTGGTGGAAAAACAATACAATTGTAAGCCCATCTCTTAATTTTACTTTGTTAATTGCACTTGCTTCAATTCTTAAGTCTTTTACATTTCTAAGTTTGCTTCTCATATAAATTTTCAATATTTACTGAATTGCTTCTACCAATCATTAGAAATTGAAAATTTAGTTTTGCTGTAATTTCATGATTATTAACTCCCAATCTCCCATATGTTAATTTCATCCAAGTTTTTTTACTTGATTTTCCATTTTTTATGCAATACTGCAAGTAGTTATTTTTATAATATCCAGAATTTCAGATTCTCAAAAATTCCAATTTTCTATTCTTATTGTAATTGCCAAAAGGGATGGTATGATTTTTGTTTGATAATCCATTCTTGAGATTGTAATATAAGTTGAGGTGGTCGTATTATGTTGTGGGGGTTTATTTGTCTACTCTACAGTTGGTGTTTAGTTACAAGAATTCAATGTTTAAATGTTCAAATTTTGGGCTCATGGTTTATGTTAACAGACCCCACTTATGGGAATAAGAATGAGTAGGCCTGTAGTGTAAAAATGTGAGTTGCTGACGATTTCAATGGAAGTATCGATTCATTTGTGAACACTTTGTGGTGTACCTTAATAATGTCTTTTACTCGTATTTTTTGGATGATTTCATGACTTTAATCAAAAGATAATGTTGTCATAATGTTGAATCATACAACAAATCAATAGTTGGTGTTGTTTTACCGTTGTAGACACCTAAATGTGTCTCCCCAAATAAGTACCGATGATGAAACATATCACGTTTCGTGTGATCGATTTGTTTCTAAAATACGCATTTGAACTCGTGAAAAGCTTGAAATATGTGAAGTCAAGCTCAAATCATGTCCGAAGGTCAAATAAGGCAAAAAGTATCTTCTTTTATTTCTTTAATTTATTTTCTATTTGGTTTTAGGATTTTTCAAATAAATTATATTGGTGATTTTCATGATTTTCACTTTTCATTGCATTCTTCTTATTTTTCTGACTCACCAGTATTTTTAGATTATTTTTCGATTTTTCTACAATTTTCTATGAATTTTACAATATTTACAAAGATCAAAATACGCAAGAAATACATAGAAAATCAGAAAATACTTTAAAAATACCCAAAAAATACTTGGAATGTTCTAGAACCCTCTAGAATCATATTGAGGTGTCTAGGTTCATGCAAATCCAAAGAAAATCGGAAAATCTCCGAGAATACGTGAGAAAATATTGAGAATACGTGAGCGTATATACGCTCATTGAGCGTATATACGCTCCTTGGATCGTATATGCTCAGATAAAAAAAAGATTCGAATTTTCTCAAGCGTATATACGCCAACTGAGCGTATATACGCTCGTTTTTGGTTTTTGCGCCTATAAAATCCCTCTTACGCCTCATTTCCGGGGACACGGCATACGTTGCTAGGCTTTGCATACTCTCTTGCTCTCTCACTCTACTCTCTCACTACTAACACAAAAATACGAGTTCTAATACGTCTTTTAAATCAAATCAACGAGCGAAATCAAGGTATACTCTGAGGTTACTCACAAAAACCTCATTTTCGCTTCTTTCTAATTTGATTAACAATTATCACGAGTTTTTATTCGATTAACAAGATGTAGAACTCACTCGTTATTCGCTTCTTGTAATATGTAGGAGTTTCATCACTTTTTACTGTTTTCATTAGTTTTCATCTTTATTATTATTGTTGCTTGTCATTACTAACGTTTTCTTTGCATTTTGTATAGCAAGTTTAACGGGCCCTTCTTCATCAATACTAACATGTTTGTTTGATTTGTTTAGCGGATCGATCGAAGGCGCTATCATTTTATTTATTATTTTCTAACAATTTGTTCGTTTGCAGCGACAAGGTAAGGACGATGTATGTTTGTATTGCATATTGTATATATGTTTTGTATTGCATTTTGTTTGCTCCTTAAATAAAGATCGGAAATTGTGCGAACCACATTAAAGTCAGATAATTACGAACCGGTTTTTAGGCACCGTACTAATATTGATTAAACATCAGTGATCACATTTTCTAGGCTAGGTAGTTGTTTGTACATAATAGAAAACCATTTTTGTAGTAACTTTTAGGACTAGTGCGCTAATAAGGTTTTAATATGTATTTGCGTGCATCCAATAATCGCGTTTGAATGGAATTACAATGAGACCGAGTAGAGGCCGCTACATGCGGCGGATTGGTCAAAGATTCAATCCGTACCATGTCCCCGAATCCACGAACTGGTTACTGGATCAGAACGTGGGGCCATTGTTTTGGCACCAACGTTTCGGGCGTCCGTGATTAACCTTTATAGGACGGTGCGACCCCTTACTCGACAACACTCCCCCAACGCACTCACGTGCGGATTCTGTGGCTCAAGCCCACAACACAAACCAACACATCGATGTAGGCCCAAGCAAGCCCCCCTGAAGAGTTGAGCCCTAAGCCCAACCTAACCTTCTTCCAACCTTCACTACCCATTAGCCTTAACACCACAAAATGGCCTCCGAACAAGAAAAGATCCAAAAGCTTGTTGAGCAAGTTCAAGACTTGAAGCTAAGATCAAGGAGTTGACCTCGAGCACTTCCTTGGACAAGCTGTTTGAAAAGGCGATTCAGAAAGCCATCGACCCATCTTTTACCAAGTCCAACCTCCTCTTGACCCTACACATTTCAACCAAACTGCAAAGGATTTCTCAACCGAAAACATACCCAATTCAAGCCGACTGATGCCCCTCGATTCATAAAGGATTTAAGACACCATGGCACTTAAAGGATTGACTCTGCCTTGTTTCCAATGGTCTTTCCCTTTCCTTGGAACCGATATGTCAGAAGTGGTTTTTTCACTTCCTGAGAAAGAAATACTACTTGGGAAACATATCCACGCATTCATGGCAAGATACAAGGTTACATTCAGACCCAACACATCCTTCCGAGAGCTTGAAATCCTTAAGCAGGGAAAGAACGAGGGTTCACTACTTATCTGACTAGATGGAGAGGAGTTGCTGCACCCTAGTCTCCGCTCCTACTGAAGAAGAGAGTCAAGACCTTCATTTCTGGCCTCCAGCCGGAATACAAAGATCATCTCAAGTATCGAGGCCTTACCAATTCGCAAAGGTCTACGACATTGGAGTGGACATAGAGGATGATCTTCTTCGATTTGCATGAGTCAGTTAGGGTCTTAGCTTTAGGTCGATCAGAGAGTCCCTTTCCCTAGACTGTGTATCATTTCTTTTTCTCCATTTCGGGTCTATGTCATTAGGTTTAGATTCTGCAATTAGCCTCTATGTAATAAATTCCTTTGGTATTAAGAAAACTTTAATTTTTCATTATCTCTCTAGCCCCATATAATTTGTGCTTCTATATTTTAATGGAATCAAATTAATTGCTGACCTCACACTTAAATGGACATTGCCAAGAGAGGCCTTCTTTCATAGCTCCATAAAATAATCTCTTCCCTCCATTCCCTTCATCACATCAAATCAAAATCCTTGCAACCCTTTGAGCAAACATAACCTATCATTTAGCCTATCTTTCTTTCATCCCCACATGGCGAATTTAAATCTGCTTCCTAACACCTTGGACAAACGTGCT
>SNQN01000940.1:46208-64062 GCA_008642245.1 Bassia scoparia
CACATGATTTTGAGCTTGACTTCACATATTTCGAGCTTTTCACGAGTTCAAATGCGTCTTTTAGAAACAAATCGATCATGAAACGTGATATGTTTCATCATCGGTTACTCATTTGGGGAGACACATTTAGGTGTCTACAACCGTATTTTTCCTATTATTCTTAATTGTATTTCATGAACTTGACTTTTTAAACAACACATTTAATTGAGAAGAATGTAACTTATAAATAGATTTATAACTTTGTCATTGATATTCAAGTTTATTTTCCTGAGAGAATGATCAAGTGTTATTTTAAAAGGCCTTCTCAAAATTTATGAATTCGAGTTAGGCATTGTTCTCGTCAACTGAAATTTGTTGAACTGGTCTTATTTCTACTGAACTGAACTTATGCTTACTAAAATTTATTAAAATATAAGTTAACGAAAACATGGCTTTAACATAAAGGCAAATACGAATTTACCCTTAAAAGTATGAAATTATATATTCAAATTTTCATCAATCAATTGCATACTTAAAATATTTGCATATAGAGGAAAGTTTAAAATTCACAAAAATATTGTATTTTCATCAATCAACTGCATTCCTTCGGCAAAACGATGCCCCCTTGAATAGTTGAATTACAGTTAGTCTCTACTCAATTTTTAGGGTTAAATTTCAAATATGGTTTGATTATTTCTCATCTTAATTTATTCGTGTTTTGTGTGGGATAATTTTAACATGTTGTAAAGCTATTCAATTTTGGTATAAATTGCATGTTTGTCATAGAAAATCAATAAGCATTTTCAATGTATCAATCAATCAAAGCCCTAATCCCATATGAGGGTCGACCAAAAGTGATTATTTCGGGGGGTCATTCACATAGATAATTTGTACATGTACATTCGTATTATTCTGCATGTGATCGTTCATTTGTTCTGTTAATATATTTTAGGTTGTAATATAATAGAATATGTGATCATGCTATTTTTAAATCGGATCAAATGGAAGCAAAGTTTTTCAAAGTCCTGAGGCTGGTAGGAACTGGTTATAAAGCCAAAGCTAAAGCCGATGGCCGGTTGATGTGCCTGAAATTGGGTTACARCCATGAAGTTGAATTGCACGTCCCTCCGGTTGTCCGTGTCTTCTGTTTCAAGCCTGACGTTTGTTGTGCTGAGATCGATAAAGACAGGACATATCAGTTTGCCGCCACTGTCCGGAGCATCAAACCCTCTGAGACATACGTCGACAAGGGTATGCGTTACAAGGATGAAGTCCTGAARTTTAAGCTGAGAAAGAAGGACAGGAAGCAGGGCCGGTCCTGAGCATAGGCCAGGGGTGCGACCGCCAAGGGCCCAAGGGTGAAAAGGGTATGCGTTACAAGGATGAAGTCTTGAAGTTTAAACTTGGAATGAAGGACAGGAAGAAGTAAAAGAGGGTTTCATTTTTTGCATTGCACATTGTGTTTAGAGTTTTTAGTTTTGCTTTTATAGTTTGAAATCTTGGATTTTGTTTAATCAACAGAATTGCTTGTGATATAATCCATTATATGCAAAGCAAATTTGTTCTATGCATTGCCCCATGTATGCCTATGAGGCAAACTAGAATAATCGCGAGCTTGTGACTGCTTCGAGAATGATGTTCAAATCAGGGTCATACGATCAAGGCTGTGTGTTGTGTACTGTAATTCGAGCAATTGCTCTTGTTACTCCCATTAGACTTGTTTTGTGTACTATAATTCGATCAATTGCTCTTGTTACTCCCATCAAACATGTTGTGTTGTGTATTGTAGTTCGAGCAATTGCTCTTGTTACACCCATCATACATACTTTATATAGTGCAGGCTCATCATTTTTCGAAAGGTTTTGAAAGTTTTTTCTTYAGTTACTTTTTGTTCCTTGTAACACTGCAAGCTTGGGAATTATCTGCCTCGAATTCATTACAACTTCGGCGGAGGAGTATTTGTTGCATCCTGTATTGCAAATTTGTAAGATTGTGAATGTGCAGGCCTGTAGTGTTCACAATGTTCGAAATGTGAATTGCTGACAATTTTTATGGAAGTATTGATTCATTTGTTAAAACTTTGAGGTGTACTTCAAGTCTTCAATAGTGTCATTTACTCATATTTTGGATGATATTGGGGACTTAAATTAAAAGATAATGTTGTCATTTATGTTGATTCATGCATCAAAGTGACCAGACCAACCAATTGTTGTTTTACCGTATTTTTCCTATCATTTTTTATTTGGAAATTTTCTCAAGTGTCACTGAACTTTCGCGTACTAGTTGAAATGTCACTGAGGTTCTGGACTTGGATGAAATGTCACTGAATTTGAAGATTCATTTCATGGCATCATTCCATAAAACTTTGAGTTCAGTGACATTTCATTCAAGACCAAAACTTTGGTGGTACCTCAGCTAATATGCCTAGTGACAAGTAAGAAAATTTTCTATTTTTATTTTATTTGACGAACTTAACTTTTTTAATGCACATTTAAATTGAGAAGAATGTGACTTATAAATTGATTTCTAATTTTGTCATTAATGATTAAGTATTATTTTAAAAGTCGCTCTCAAATTGATGAAATGTTTAAGAGTAGGAGAGATTGGAAGGCGATGGTGAGTGACAATTGTTTTATAGTTGACAAGTTTATATGGATATAAATTAATACTTGTATCATTTAAGTACTCTACGACTTCAAATAACAAAGTCGAATGATTACACAATGAAATTGTTATACTACACTAATTTGACAAAATATTGACTAATTATAGAGAAATTCTATACACTCACCTCTCACGAATCATGCTTAACTTCACAAATTCCTTGATAAATTAATTTTGTTTCATATTCTATTTCTCACTTAAAACACTTAGCAAAACCCAGTTAATACCAATGGAATGAATCTAAATTAACGATTTTAGAGATCAAGAGTTAATCTCTTAAGCAATTGGATCATGTGTTGTAGTACAATAAAACAAAACAATACAATAAGTTTTCTATTGTTCTTATGGAACTCTTTTATGGAAAGTTTTATACTCTGTATTACTTATAATTTGTAACATTTCTTTTTTAGGCCATAATTTTTTTTATCTCTCCTCTTTCACATTTTTTTCTCTAAGAGTTTGCGATTTAAAAATTGTGACTACTGACTAGTAATAAAAAAAACGGATGAATTATGTCACAAAACAATAGTTCAGAGTGTTGACATCAATTTTACATTTTCTTTATCTCTATTACAGTAAAGAAAAAGTTTTTTCTCTCTCTTAATTTTGAGAGCTTCTCTCTCTTCACGAAAGCACTTTACATCCACCGGTTAAGGTTGCAGCTAGGTGGCTATCTTCGGGCCGGATGGGCCTACTTAATTTCCCGTGGGTAGTGCGGGCTAGGTTGAGTATTGGAGTATTTTTGCTTAGCATACGTTCCCTCTAATTAGTTTGGTTGTTTTTGCTACTTTTAAGGTGCTTTCTAGGCCTCATGATTAATTTTTGCCTGACTTTTAAAAGGTAACCTCCTTTTTCCTAGCCCCTTTGTTTCTTTTATTAATTGTTTATTCTAGAATAAAAAAATTATTAATTGTTTATTGGGCTAAGTGGTAGTCCTTTTCCTTCTATTTGGACTTTGCTACTTCCTTTTTGTCTTGTATGAGAGACTACTTACTTCTGTAGAGTCCCAATGCATTTATGTATACAGTAGCATGCATTTTCTTTTTATTTTTTCTAGGTCTCTTCCTGTCGGGCTCATTTATGCCCGATCTCAACGGTTCCTCTTCTAGGTTTTAATTTGTGTGGGTGGCGCTTAGTATTTATACCTCCTCCTCAAGGTTGTTTGTTTCCACTCTTTCTTTGCCTCTCTCTTCTTCCTTTCTTCTTCTAGACAGTAACTATGAATCCCAATGGCAATGCACCCATGCCTACTAACTTCCGGTTACCTGCTAGACTCGGCGCTATTTGTGACCCCCCCCCCTTTTGCGATCATTAATGGGCGTCGAGTGTTCTACAATTCGTGTGTCCTTGGTTACATGGTTGACTATCGCACTATGAGTGAAAGACGTATTCAAGAAGTCATTGATACTAAGTGGCGGTTTAATGGTACTATTAGAGTTTACAAAATGATGGATTTCTTTGTGTAGGACGTGGGCCGCGCCCTCGCGTATAGCGGGCGCGCGGCTTGGTGCTACATCGAGGTGCTTTGCGTGGGCTTGAGCCACGGAACCCGCACGTGAGTGCGTTGGGGTAGTGTTGTCGAGTTAGGGAGCCCGCCACCGCGTGCCTATAAAGGTTATTCACGGACGCCCGAGAACGTTGGTGCCAAATTAATGGCCCCACGTTCTAAATCCAGTAACCAGTTTCGTGGGTCGGGGACATGGTACGAATCAGATCTGTAACCAATTCGCCCGCATGTAGCGGCCCTCCTAATCGGTCTCAATTGGCAATTCCATTCATCACGGTTATTGAATGCACATAACTTACGTTTTTAGCACCTTAAGAAGCGTACTAACCCTAAAAATTACTACGAAAGTGTGTTTCTAATATGCACAAGAGACTACCTAACCTAGAAATTGTGACCACTTTGCTTAATCAAGTTGAAACGGTGCCTAAAAAAACCGGTTGTCCATAATTAATCTGATTTTATAAGTGATTCACATAATTTCTGGTCTTTATTTAGCAAATATATCAAATGATACAACCATGACAATGCGAATATATGAACTTCAAAGCATATATACAAATTCATTTACCCAAAAATCTGCATAACAAACAAAGGTTAGTTCGTAATAAAAACGAGCGAAACGAATCTCCGCCTTGAACCTATAATAAAGATCAGAAATCGTTAGTATTGACAAGTGATTAATAATAAATGAATAAAAAAGAATGAAAAAATGAAAAACGTTAATGACAATCCTACATATTTACATGAAAACAATTAAATAGTGAGTTTCTACATGTTGTTATTGATCGAAACTCGTAATAGTTATTAATTAGATTGAAAAAGGAGTATGTTTAATGGCGAGTAATCTCAGAAATAAACCTTGTTATTGCTGTTGAATCGAAACGAATCGATGCTTAGAACTCAAGAACGAATGTGTTAGAGTGTTTGAGAGAGTGAGAGAGAGAATACGCGAGTTAAGGACAGAGAGAGAGAGAGAGAATAGACGTGTGTTGAAAATCGTGTGTGTTTTCGGAATGAGCAAGGCACGTATTTATAGGCGCGAGGGGAAAAAGAGGAGGAAAACCCTGCGTATATTGTCGCTAACAGCTCCTTTACACATTTCGGGTTTTGGAAATTTCTCCCGAACCAGAAAATTCATATATGCACACTTTCGGGTCCTCGATTTCTCCCGCTTACTCCCCGAAACTCCAGCACAAGCATTTTCGGGTCTACGATTTCTCCGCTACAGAAATCCAGCACAACCATCTTTCGGGTCTTAATGTTTTCCCGCTACAGAAAATCTCAAGCAATACATCTTCGGGTCTGGATCTTCTCCCCGTAAGAAGTTCCGTCAGCACATCTTGCGGTCTTGGAAATCTTCTCCCGCTACAGAAGTTCCGTCAGCACATCTTCGGTCTTGGATTTCTCCCGCTACGAAATTCCGTTAGCATCTCTCGGGTTTTGGAATCTTCTCCCCGCTTCAAGAAAGTTCGCGCCTCTTCCGGGTTTTGGAGTTTGCTCCGCAAAAAAATTCCAAGGCAAAGCAAATCACCCGACGGGACATGGTACAGGTAAAACTAACCTTTGTTTTGCAGTACCGGCGAAAAAGGGTAACTCAGGGTGCAGAACGTCTTGAGTTGCTCTCCGTCCCGACTCGAATACTTGTACTTTCGTCTTACAAGACTATCGTCTCTCCAGACTCAGTCAAAGTGGGGCTTCTGTAGACACCTAAATTCTCCCCAAAGAGTAATCAGTGATGAAACATACCGCGTCTCGCGATTGTTTTGACTTGTAAAAGATGCTTTGAACTCACAAAAGTTGGAAATACGTGAGGTTATACTCGAACTATTGAGCAAAGGACAAATAAAAGGGGCAAAAACATTTTCTTTATTTTATTTTTAATTATTTTCTATTTTTAGTTTTCTTTTCTACTTTTTAGGATTTTTTAAAATAATTTATATTGGTGATATCCTAATTTCCACTTTTCATCACACTCTTACATTTTTTCTGAGCTCACCAGTATTTTTTAGATTATTTTTCTGATTTTCTACATTTTTTTATGATTTTTATAAGTTTTTATAGCGCAGAAAATACAAAAAAATACAAAATACACAAAAATACTCCGGAAATACTTCCCCTGCGGTATATACGCAGGTCTCCTGCGTATATAATTCTCCGCGTATTTTTGATTTCCTCCGATTTTATTTTCCATAATACGTGATTCGCTTTGATTCGACGCACCTAGACACCCTTGCTCTCCAAGCAAGGAGTTTCTAGGAGTGTTCTAGAAGGTTCCACGTATTTCCGGAGTTATTTTTTGTGTATTTTGTATTTTTTTGTATTTTTCTGCATATAAAAACTTATAAAAATCATAAAAAAAATGTTAGAAAAATCAGAAAATAAATCTAAAAATACTGGTGAGCTCAGAAAAATGTGAGTTCAAAGCATCTTTTCTAAGTCGAAACAATCCGAGAACGCGATATGTTTATCTGATTACTCTTTTTGGGGAGACATTTTTAGGTGTCTAACAGAAGCCCCACTTTGATTGAGTCTGGAGAGACGATAGTCTTGTAAGACGAAAGTCAAAAGTATTCGATTCGGGCGGAGAGCAATTCAAGACGTTCTGCGACCCTGAGTTACCCTTTTCGCCGGTACCTGCAAAACAAAGGTTGTTTTACCTGTAGCCGTGTCCCGTGCGGTGTGATTTGCTTGCCTTGGAATTTTTGTTGGCGGGAGCAAACTCCAAAACCCGGAAGAGTGCGCGAACTTCTTGAGCGGGAGAAGATTCAAAAACCGAGAGATTGCTAAACGATTTCTTGTTAGCGGGAGAAATTTCCAAGACCGAAGATGTGCTGACGGAACTTCTGTAGCGGAGAAGATTCCAAGACCCGAAGATGTGCTGACGGAACTTCTGTAGCGGGAGAAGATCCAAGACCGAGATGTATGTTGCTTGAGATTCTTGTACGCGGAGAAACCATAAGACCCGGATTGGTTGTGCTGGATTTCTGTAGCGGGAGAAATCGTAGACCCGAAAGATGCTTGTGCTGGATTCGGTAGCGGGAGAAATCGTTAGACCCCGAAAGATTGCTTGGCTGGATTTATTGTAGCGGGAGAAACTCGTAGACCGAGTGTGCATATATGGATTTCTGGTGCGGAGAGAAATTTCCAAAACCGAAAATGTGTAAAGAGTTGTTAGCGAAAACGAAGCCCCACTTTGACTGAGTCTGAAGAGACGAAATCTCGTAAGACCGAAAGTCAAAGTATTGATTTCGGGACGGAGAGCAACTCAAGACGTTTCTGTGACCTGAGTCACCTTTTCCGGTACCTGCAAAACAAAGGTTAGTTTTACCTGTTACACCGGCCCCATGCTGGTTTATGCCCTTGGAAGCCTGAATCCTCGGGCTGCTTTTTCCCTACGAGCTGACCTTGGCTTTTCAGGAGAAAATGGGTGATGAATACCTTCGGAAGCGCCTCGTTCCTCAAGGTAGCTTTTTCTACGACTGACCTTGCTTTTCGGGAAAAGAAATATGTAGATGCCTTCCCTACGACTGACCATTGGCTTTCGGAAGAAGTAATGTGAGTTTCCAGTCGGAAGCTCCTCGTTCTATGGAAGTTCCTAACGGCTGACCTTAGGCTTTTCGGGGAGAATTGTATGATGGTGTGGCCTTCCTACGGCTGACCTTTGGCTTTTCGGGAAGAATCGTTTGCGTGTAGAACAATCGCGTATGCGATGAATGCTGTATAGGCGTGTGTAGGCAAACTAATTTAAGATGGGCCCTAGCCTTGTGTGGAGGTGGTGCAATGTGCAATGTGCATGTAATGTGTTTGTGCAGGATGCATATGCATGATGATGTATGTAAACTCAATGCTCAATGATGCTTATGAAGTGTTTGCAATGGCTATATGTGTAATAGCAAGTCTATTCTTAGATCTATGCATGAAATGACCAAGGAAATTGACTAATGGTAAGATGCTTTTGGATTGTGGGATGGAGTCGTCTCAAGCCCCCATTCGAGAAAGGCGATGCTTGTGATTGCAAGTGAGCCCCAACCCATGGGGTTTTGGGTGTGTGGGAATGGCTTAATTTGTGGTGTCGATGGTTGGTTTAGTGGGTGAGCCCCCAGTTTGATCGAGGTTGGGGCAATGGTTGATGGAGTAAGGTAATTTTGTGGAGTCATGGGTCTTGGCTCAGCTGGCAATGGTAAGGGATGAGGTACTGGGATGTGATTTTGATTTGCCCAAATCGGTAACTTGAGCTGAATGCCGCATGAGGAGAGAACATCGACAAGATGCTGCAATGCGATGCTTTTGAGGAGGATGCATTGAATGCTGGCAGAGTGATAGCCTAAGGACGAGTTGAGGAGAGCCCTTTAAGGTGTATGAAAGAATAGGCTAAAGGTTCAAGAAATACAAGGCTAAATTTGTGACTAAGGGTTAAGTAAACGGGAATTGATGTGGTTGGCTACATGATGTTGGTTCAAGCTCGAGTCTATGTCGGTGTGTTACACTAGGAATCTGTGCTCCTGACTTTAAGGGAATCAAACTATATGATGGACCTAGAATGTTATTGAATTATTGGGTCGGACCTCGAGAAGAGGCTTCCTACGTATCCTTACGGAATCAGACCGTCGTAGTTCTCGTTAATGATTTGGATAATGCCTTGTGTGAGAGGGCTTTTGTGGTTGTAATGTGAGGCTGTGGTTCGAGGGCCGAAAAAGGCTTGATGATCACGAAGTGACCCACGGTGCGCAGTGTGCTTTAAGACTTTTGCTTTTTGTTTGAATTGGGCTTTGAACTTTGGATTTGCATTGGATTTTGACATTGATTTGCATTTGAACTTTGATTTTTTGCTTTTTTGCTTTTTGCCAATTTTATTCTTCTCTTTTTTTTCTTTGCCATGTCTTTTCCTACGCACCGTTTGGTCCAAAGGGTTAGGTCGATGTGGGTGATGAAAGAATGATAGGCTGAATGATAGTGTTTATGGTTCCAAGGGTTGCAAAGGGATTTTGATTTGAAGAAGGGAATGGAGGGAAAGAGGTTATTTTGTGGAGCTATGAAAGAAGGCCTCTCTTGGCAATGTCCATTGGTGTGAGGTCGATTATTAATTTGAATCCATTTAAAGTTAGAAGCACAAACTATATGGAGGCTAAAGAGGATGAGAAAAAGAAACTTTTATTAACAACAAAAGAATTTATTACATAGAGGCTAATTGCAGAATTTGATCCTAAACCTAATGACATAGACCCGAAATGGAAAAAGAAATAATACATAGTCTAGGGAAAGGGACTCTCCGACTGATCCTAAAGCTAAGACTCCAACTAACTCATGTGAATTGAAGAAGGTCTTCTCTATGTCCACTCCGATGTCGTAGACCTTTGCAAATGTGGGTAAGGCCTCGATACTTGAGATGATCTTTGTAATTTGGCTTGAGGCCAGAAATGAAGGTCTTGACCATCTCTTCTTCAGTTGGAGCGGAGACTAGGGTGGCAGCAACTCCTTTCCATCTGTCAGATAGGTAGTGAACCCCTCGTTCTTGCCCTGGTTAGGATTTCAAGCTCTCGGAAGGATGTTTGGTCTGAATGTTACCTTGTATCTTGCCATGAATGCGTGAATGATGTCTTCCCAAGTAGCTATTTCTTTCTCGGAAGTGAAAAGAACCACTTCTGACATATCGGTTCCAAGGAAGGGGAAAGACCATTGAAACAAGGCAGAGTCAATCCTTTTAAGTGCCATGGTGGTCTTAAAATCCCTTTATATGGAATCGAGGGTCATCAGTCGGCTTGAATTTGGGTATGTCTTCGGCTGAGAAATTCTTTGGCAGTTTGGTTGAAAGGTTGGGGTCAGAGGAGGTTGGTCTTGGTAAAGGTGGGGTCGATGGCTTTTGGATCGCCTTTTCAAACAGCTTGTCCAAGGAAGAGCTCGAGGTCAACTCCTTGATCTTAGCTTCAGCTGTTGAACTTGCTCGGCAAGCTTTTGGAGCTTTTCTTGTTCGGCGGAGGCCATTTTGTGGTGTTTAAGGCTAATGGATAGTGAAGGTTGGAGGAAGGTTAGGTTGGGCTTAGGGCTCAATCTCTTCAGGTCGAGCAAAGGTCTTGGAGAGACGGCTTCACCCTGTTTCAAAAAGAATAAACCCTTAGTGAACTTCCTTGGTCATTATTGAATATATGGATGCAGATGCAATGAATGTCCTAATTCCATGGTCATTTTCCTAATATGAATGCAAGCATGCAAGGTGTCCTTTCGATTTTTTTGATTTTTTTCTTTTTGAAATTTTTTGCTTTTTTTTTTTGAAGGGCACCAAACAACATAGGGATGTGTGATATGCATGTGCCTAAAGAGGTTAGGGTCACGCGCTAGAGGTCGAGCCTATGTTGGCTGAAGGTAAGGTCAATCCTAATGTGAGTCTAAAGTCAACGTCTAAGGTCAAAGTCTGTGCCTACCCTAGTAGTCAAGGGTCAAGACCTAAGGTTCAAAGTCTGTGTGGACTAAGGGTCGAAAGTTTGAAGGACAAAGTCCTAGTGAACTACGGTCACAGACTAAGGTAGAGGTCAACTAAGTCACTATGGGCTATGAAATGCATGATGTGATAAAAGATGACCATGGACTATAAATGAAAAGTGTTGTGGTTAAGGTCTAGAACTATACAATGGCTAGGACCCATACATGCAATTATATACAAGACCATGATGACAAGTCAACTATGGTCGGTCTAGGTTAAGTCAGAGAGTGTACCACGCCTAAGGGCAGAGCTGGGTCCAATTTCACACACCACAACTTGGCGATGTATGGCCGAGATACCCCTTATTATGCACGCATCCAGTAACACGTGCATACGCGGCGTGGGCGGGATAGGACTTGCCTTAGTCATGCGATCCATTAACCACATGCAACGAAGGTAGTATCCCCCCTTAAGGTGGTCTCGAGCATGAAGACATGCCCATATTGAGACCAAGAGCTAAGGCGCGACCTTATTCGAAAGGTCACATGCAAAATGCAACAAAATTCATAAACGTGATGATGGAATTACGAGACTTTTCAAGTCTGTCCACTTCACCTAACGGTGATTAATCCCCAGTGAAGTCGCCAAATTGTAGGACGTGGGCCGCGCCTCGCGTATAGCGGGCGCGCGGCTTGGTGCTACATCGAGGTGCTTTGCGTGGGCTTGAGCCACGGAACCCGCACGTGAGTGCGTTGGGGTAGTGTTGTCGAGTAAGGGGAGCCGCCACCGTGCCTATAAAGGTTATTCACGGACGCCCGAAACGTTGGTGCCAAATTAATGCCCCACGTTCTAATCCAGTAACAAGTTCGTGGGTTCGGGGACATGGTACGAATCAGATCTGTAACCAATTCACCCGCATGTAGCGGCCTCTACTCGGTCTCATTGCAATCCATTTATCACGGTTATTGAATGCAATAACTTACGTTTTTAGCACCTTAGAAGCGTACTAACCCTAAAAATTACTACGAAAGTGTTTTTTATTATGCACAAGAGCTACCTAACTAGAAATTGTGACCACTTGCATATACTAGTTAAAACGGTGCCTAAAAAACCGGTTGTCCATAATTAATCTGATTTTAAAGTGATTCACATAATTTCGGTCTTTATTTAGCAAAATATATACAAATGATACAACCATGAACATGCGAAGTATATGAATTTCAAGCATATATACAAACCAATCTTACCCTAAATCTGCAAACAAAAACAAAGGTTAGTTCGTATAAAAAACGAGCGAAACGAATCTTCCGCCTTGAATCGCTATATAAAGATAAGAAATCGTTAGTATTGACAAGTGATAATAATAATTGAAATAAAAAAAGATGAAAAATGAAAAAGTTAAAAACGTTAATGACAATCCTACATATTTACATGAAACAATTAAATAGTGAGTTTCTACATGTTTGTTTAATTAGATCGAAACTCGTAATAGTTATTAATTAGATTGAAAAGGAGTATGTTTAATGGCGAGTAATCTCAGAAAATAAACCTTGTTATTGCTTGTTGAAATCGAAACAGAATCGATGCTTATAACTCAAGAACGAATGTGTTTAGGTGTTTGAGAGAGTGAGAGAGAGAATACGCGAGTTAAGGACAGAGAGAGAGAGAGATAGACGTGTGTTTGAAAATCGTGTGTGTTTCGGAATGAGCAAGGCACGTATTATAGGGCCGGCGAGGGGAAAAGGAGGAGAAAAACCCTGCGTATATACGCAGGTCTGCGTATATATTATCTCCGCGTATTTTTGATTTCCTCCGATTTTATTTTCCATAATACGTGATTCGCTTTGATTCGGACGCACCTAGACACCTTTCTCTCCAAGCAAGGAGTTCTAGAGTGTTCTAGAGGTTCCACGTATTTCCAGAGTATTTTTTGTGTATTTTGTATTTTTTTTGTATTTTCTGCGTATAAAAGCTTATAAAAATCATAAAAAATGTAGATAAATCAGAAAAATAATCTAAAAATACTGGTGAGCTCAGAAAAATGTGAAGAGTGTGATGAAAAGTGGAAATTATGGAGATCACCAATATAAATTATTTTAAAAATCCTAAAAATGAAAAGAAAACCTAAAAATAGAAATAATTAAAATAAAATAAAAGAAAATGTTTTTGCCCCTTTTATTTGTCCTTTGCTCCAATAGTTCCGAGTATAGCCTCACGTATTTCCAACTTTTGTGAGTTCAAAGCATCTTTTCTAAGTCGAAACAATCGCGAGACGCGGTATGTTTCATCACTGATTACTCTTTTGGGGAGACATTTTTAGGTGTCTACACTTTGTGTTTGAGTGTTCTATTGATGGTGACTAATGGGAATTGATTAATAAGAGTAAAGCCAACTTCGAGGGTGCTTTGATGGCTTTCTCCACTTGGACTCCAAACCTTGTACCACGAATTGTCCGCTTCCCAACGACAAAGTTTGCGGTCATAGTTTGTGGGCTTCCCTTTGAGTACTTGACTCCGGAAGTTAGAGAATGGGCGGCGTTTCTTTTTGGAGAGTCCAACTATATTGATGTTGAACTAAGGGTGGTTCTAATGCATGATTATCCACGCATGCATGTTGTTGTTAAGCTATTTGAGCCACTAATCCCAAGCTTTTTCTTACGTCTTGAGGGGAACCTTTTTCTCTGGGTTCAATTCAAGTATAAGGATATCTACAAATATTGTGTTCGTTGTGGGAAAGTGGGTCACAAATCTACAATCTGTGAGCAAGAAGAAGGTGATATCAGAAGTGGCCTTAATAATAAGGAATTACTTGGAACGGGGTTTTCCGGTTCTCGAAGCGGATAACGTGTTTACTATGTTCTCCTTGGATCTTCGCGCTACTCCTTGCACCCTCAAAAATATAACCTCTAATTTACGGCTAGCCCAACGAACAGATCTACCATCACCACGGTTCAGACCCAATGATATTTTTGTCGATTTTGACTTAAACACCTCTGATGGGGGTCGTAGGCTCRATTCGGGCTAAACTTTTACAATCCATGACAACCCATCTAAGGGCCTCATTTTTGGACAAGACCTTGGATTCCATGTTGCTCATAATTTCGTAAGGAAACATGATCAACAAGATCAGGAACATACGGATGTGGACCGACAAGAGTTCGCTCAAAATCAAGTTAATGGGCAGGAAGGCTAGTGGGGAATGATGACCCAAAGGAAAAGGATAATGGGCTAGGTTTTGAAGGCCCATTTTTTGACAATATGGGTCCATCTATTGGCTCTGTCTCTACAGGCCTTCAATCAAGTGAAGGGCCCCTCAATCAACTTAATGCCTTTTATGGGCCTCAAAATTTAGACCATGGGGTTGAGCCTAACAACTCTGAGCATAATGTTGAGCCTTAGAATTCAAGTCATAACACAAATGAGGCTCTACATAATGGGCAGGCTCGAATTAATCGTATGATCGCAAACTCACTTGCCAACCGCATTGGAGAGCCAAGCTTTTCTACGGACCGGAGGGATGATGCTTTGGGCCTGGACCAAGTTTTCAGAGCTAAGGTTGATTCTTCTGGTACAGMGGTGGGTCACGAATTTTTGGTCCAAGAMGGGGGGGGGGGGTTATTATGAGGAAGAATGGTATCCTATTAATCATAATGAAACGGATGATGCTCCATTTGAAAGTGGTGGTATTCCAAAATTCCCACCTCCTTCACCTTTTACATTGAATGATGATGATGATGATGATGATGATGATGAGGCACATGAGCCCTCCCCTTTTGATCCCTCTGTTACACTAGTTCAAGGTGCTCCTCCAATCATTTCCATGGAAGTTGATCTCTCTTTTTGCCCAGGTATCGACGATGTCGTACCTCCGGCAAGCACTATGTCGAATGGGGTGGTCTACTTCTCTTCCTCTGGGACTCACGATCGTCGAGGTAAACTTATTAATAATAGAAGGTTTAAGAAATTGCCAAGAAACCAAAGATTCTCTTTTCGTCGAGACCCTCTTAAGAAGAAGGCTGTGACTGATGTTGAGTTGTGCTCTATGACTTTTGATGATATCTCTAATGATGCGGATTCAGGAAGAGTGGTGAAAAAAAGGCGGGGTAAGGAACCTATTGTAAGCATGATTGACAGGGTTAATGACACTAGTGGAGCTTCTTCCTCGACTCCGGTATCTTTAGATCCAAATTTAATGGCCTTTGATGTTGGTCTCACTTTCGTTTTGCTGATAAGGATGTTGCGGTGGTTCTTCCGAGTGAACTGCCTTATGAAGTTTATTATTAGCGATATATGGTAATTCTTAAGACACTATGGGACGACATTATAAAGTCTATCCTTCTTCTCATCGTAACGTTTTTATCAAAGGTAGGATCGTTCTCATCGTCCAAGTCTTCGATGGTGACATCCTTATAGWGTGGATTCGGATTCCGAGTGCTCTTTTTTCCTTCAGTTGGGTTGACAAGTTCGTCGACTACCTCATTGATGTCATCCTCTTCTTCATTCGAAGAATCACTTGACGCGGTGGCATCCAAAATTCTTTGGAAAATTTTAATTTTACCTTCCTTATCTTGCGCTGCTTTATACACCTGTAAATAGCGTCGAAACTCCTCCGGTGGATTCGGGAGAGAAAATAAAATGTTATCCATCGTTTCTATAACGTCGTCCTTCGGTTTTTCTATTTCATGTGTGGACATGACTGATGTGTAATTAACTTCCCTCTACTATAATTAGGGATGAGCAAAAACAGTGGGTAACCGGCCCGGTACCTGGAACCGGTCCGGAACCGGCGGTTCCGGAACCGGAACCAGTTGGATCAGGTACCGGTCCGTTCCAATAAATGAGGAACCGGTGAGCCCGGTTCCGGTTCCGGGTACAAAAATTTTGGAATCCGGTAACCCATGGTACCGGTTTCGGTACCGGGTATCCGGCACCACCGGTTTTATAACCAGTACCAAGTAACTGGTTATGACTTTTGAGTTTATTAAAATACATTTGTTAAGGTAAAAAAATCCAAATTATATAAACTATGAAACTTGAAATTACTATTGTATAAAGCATTGTGTTTTTGTGCCAAATACACATATACAAGTATGAAATTAGCTAGATAATCTTTGCCTTTTACTTTATTTTTATTTTTTAAAATAAATCTAATTCGGTAACCGGTTCCGGAACCGGTCCAACCGGTTCCGGTACCGGTTCCAATTATTAGGAACCGGTCGGTTCCGGTTCCACCCAAAATGACCGGGTACCCGGTCTTGCTCAACCCTAACTATAATAACGCAAGCGTACACAAAATACTACAATAATGTAAACCAAGACATAATTAAATCAAATGCCTTTTTTTTGTTTTAAAGGGAACAAAACAACATGTAAGAACAAAAATTATTTACGTAAAACTCTTTTCTTAATTTTGGATTATATAAAAGACTTTTGCAATACAACCGACATTAAAATTTTGGTTTATAATCTTGAATAATCAAAAGGCTTTATTTTGTAGCAAAAATTATTTCGCGAAATAAGTGGTTTGTTTTAAAAAAAATTTATCACATCATACTCCCCTTAAAAGAGAGTTACGTCCGCGAAACTCGAGAATCGGGTTAACTAAAGTGTTAATAAAAGTGGAACATGGTCATTGAGCATTTGTTAACAAAAAAAAAAAAAAAAGAAGCAAGTCACAAAATTTATGTACCATATAAACATTTATATAGTTAGATTAAAACATAGAACAATAATTCTAACAAGCATAAGAAGTATGAAATGAAACACATAAACATGCCCTTCCTAGACTACCCAAATCTCACTGAATTAGTCAAAGAAAGGAAGAAATTGTAAAATATTTTGTTGTAAAATAATATATATTTTTTTTTTGTTGGAAGAAATGTTTCAATAAGAGAACATTTGAAATAAAACGGAGTTCATAATAGAAAATAAAGAAGAAATTTCTGGTTTTTAACTTGATACCACTTTATAACACCCCAATAATAATTCTCCACTTTACCTGTGAAATATTAAGCCGAAAATACGGAGAACTATTGGCATGCCACTGCCACGTGTTAAAACGTTTAGGCTAAAATAATAATTTTCAGCGGAAATCGAAGATAGAAAATAGTTCAAACCAATGTGTTAAAAATCTGAAATATAAAAATTCATTTGACAAGTCGGAACCATTAAGGCCCTTACTCGCAATTAACGGTAAAACCCCTTTTCAAACATAATAGACTCGAAATATCAAATCGTTCTGTAAGGTTTACGATGTTTAAACAAGTTATTTAAGTACTATCGGCTCTCCACTCAACTCAACCATCCAAGGCTAGTCACCTGATTGCAAATCCTGTATAAAGCCTGCTCCCCATAATTTCCAAGTGAAATGAGGATCATCACAAGTCCACCAAAAGAAGAAAATGTGGACAACACACAAAACACAAAAACACGCAATCAGCAAAGCTGAGTACATACAACATACGAAGACGAGAAAACAAACGGACAACATCTCCCCTAAAAACTGGACATACCGAGTTACGACATCTGTTTAGAGACAAAAGAAAACTCAATTGTGGTGTTCATAACCACTTAACAATATTATACATATACAGCTGATCCCAAACTCAAACCAAAACCATCAACTACTTTTTACATACAGCTGCTCCAATACGACACAATCCCAAAATCCTCAACTGCTCCTATTAACTAGATTGTACCTGATAACTTACTCGACTCCAATACATGACTCAATACATTTTATTACATTTGTTATGATTTAAGCAACAGACAAGGTTGTCCTCAACCCAGACACACAAGGTTCCACGATTCAACCAGACATACATTAGGTGCCACAATTCAAACCAAACATACAAGGTGTCACAGTTCAATCCCCCCATGRCTCCCCGTCGAAAGGCATCAAAAAGTTCAATAAACCAGATGGCGAACGGGCGCGACTCCATCACCATAGCTAGCTGAGATCTCAACTAACCCCATTTTGAATAAAATCCTGTTGAATAAAATCCTTTGTAAAAATAATAGAAAAGAGACGCGTTGATCAAACGGCTCTGCAAAAGTGCGAATGAAATCACAACCCCAACCCCTGATTGTCAATACTCCAGACTTGCACAAATCCAGAGTTTTATTGCTCATTCATATTATGTTTAGCTGTTAATTATTGACAAGTTCATATGACTCACAAAGAAGACTACAAATCACATTGAAATTCTTTTTCGCACAAACCGTTACATTATTTAATAAACTTGTTGGACAAACCAACTAACCTCGTCATTAAGACTTGAATACTTC